>VZRW01008443.1:0-34516 GCA_013398125.1 Aegotheles bennettii
CCATTCTATGATTCTATATTAAAATAGAAGGAGCCAAGGGCATCTTTTCTTTTCTTTTCTTTTGATTTGCCCATCAAGCCATCTGCAGAATCAGCATTTTCAAATGAAGATAACATCATTGAACTTTTTTAGTGTTCAGGCATGTACCAGCATGACTAATACCTACACAGCACCTCCAATGACAACAGGAGCTTTTTTTTCAAAGCAGACCTATACAGGTTTGCCCATGTTTAAAGACTTGCTGTTACTAAAAGAGCAAGACAACAGGGAAAGATACTGAGGTGGTAGATATATTTGACCATGTGCAGCTGAGTGAAAATGAGTTACACTCCAGGACTGGTTATCCTACATATCTAGAGCTTGTCCAAAACAAACAGCAGAAAATCCTGGTATCATCTTCAGGACCTGTTAAGGGAGCTCTTACCAGCTTCATGAAATCCATCATCTAACACATTAGTAAAAGCTTCAATGTTTCAAGCATCATATGACCAGCCACTGCTAGGAACAGGTGCTTTGGGAGAGCTTGTGTGGTTGGAAGACTTTGAACATTTGCTGTCGATTGTTCTAAGTGCAGGCTGAGTTGTTCGCATCTTGTGAAACTGCCCACAGGAGGGCTAGGAAATAGAAAACAGTCTGCCAGGATGTTCTCAAATAACTGTTCTCCAAATTGTGCTTCAAAGGATTCAGGGTTTGCCTCTAAAAAATGAGATTTTGTGCTACAATACAATAGATCAACACCTAGCACTGAGTAAACCACGGCTTTTCCAACCTAATCCAATCATGTTCTATCCCAGTCTACCAATGGAGGGCATGTTTTACCAGGCTCTAGCAGAGTCAGTATCTCAGTACTCACTACACTAAACTACTCCCTGGGCAATGAGTCCAGGCACTGGATATGTATCTGGAGAGCAGATCTCCCCCCAGTCATCTGCCTCATAACAGACTGCAGACTGTGTCCCCTGAACTTAGGGCAAATTTTATAATGACTGTAATGCAAAGAGTATTCTGCAGGGCAACAAAGGCTAACAACACTACAGGGATCAGCTGCAGCAGCACAGGGACCCAGGTGATGCACAAGCACCCAAATGAGATATATACTGGGGGGCAGAAAGGACAGGACAGGACAGACAGATGTAATCTCATTAAATCTTCACACCATGCCAGATGATTTTATGAAAGAGGTGCTTTGGTCATGAACAAGACATTGTGTTCAGGAGAAGGTTGTCTGGATAAAGTTCTGCAGCTTGTTTTTTGCTGGAGATCACTCTGGATCTACCTAAATGGTCTGTTCCAGCCCCAGAAGTATCTGAATTCATGAAACTTGTTGGAATACTTACACATTGCAATAAAGCAAAATAATAAAAGTCTTGTAAAACTCAGAGCAACTCCAAAAAGTTTAATGAGAATTTGGTGTTGAATTTTGTCCTTCTAACTTGAAACTAGGTGTGTCCTTCTGTGAAAGGGCTGCTTTGAGTTTGATTCTTTTTGCCAGCAGTTCTTAACCTGGACTATACTGACATGAGTCATCCAGTGCATTAGAAATACTGCAGAATCTTGCCACAATTTCTTATTTGCCTAATTTCAGTAACCAAAACACAAAACTGCAGCTTGTTTAGTTTTGAAGTACCACAGTCATTCCACACAAAATATGGATTTGACTGGCACGCACACACATTTTATTTGCATAAGGCTGTGTGCTCCAGGACTGTCCAGTACAAGGACTGCCCTGGAAAGCTGGAACACTGCCCTTGGCTAAAACAACTGCCAATTTGCCGTACAACCCTGAGGATGGTTCACTGACTGATGGTATTTCACTGAATAAATGGCTCATAAAAGCTGTTAAATCCGTCATGCACTCTAAAGGCATTTTAATCTAATGACTATTTTCACTTATATAGAAACTGTCACAAAAATCTATTCCTCAAATGACAAGAAGCAACATATCCTGACAAGACACAGGATTCTGGCACAACAGACTAATATATCTTTTCAGTATGCTTTTCATGATTGCTCTGAGGTATCTTCATGTGGTATCTTTAAGCGAAGATGTTCACTGAGAGATGCAGAGGTATATTCTGATTTCTGATGTGTCCTTGTAGGTAGAAAAGCAAGCATCTCTCTGAAGACCAAAGGACTGACAGTGGGAGAATCAGATGAAAAGAGAACTAAGATAAAGCAAAATACAAAAGGAACAAAGATCTGAAGAAAGTGAAAACCCAACCACACCAAAACACAATCCTTACTTTCCCTGAGCTTGTTTTCAGACCATAAACCGAAATGTTAATGATGGATTGGGTGATGCTTTTAGCAACATA
The DNA here is from genome assembly GCA_013398125.1 of Aegotheles bennettii. NCBI lineage: Eukaryota > Metazoa > Chordata > Aves > Caprimulgiformes > Aegothelidae > Aegotheles > Aegotheles bennettii. The sequence goes on from VZRW01008443.1 coordinate 2,316, forward strand.
TTTGAGGAAAGTCCAAGGGAAAACATAGTCAAGAGGGGACTTTTGCCCATCCTGACTCTAGACAAATGCCAAGGTGCACTACAGCAGAATGGCCTTCTGCATAGTAGTACATACTATACTCTTCTCCCAATGAATAGTGGTTTATTCTTGTCCTCTGTGCATCTTTCTTTTCCTGATGATTATTCCCAGCCTGTTACTTGGAAGAAAGAAGCTACCTTCTTGCAGACAGCTGGCACAGGGTCCATAGGTCATTGTCTCATCCACACATCACCCTTCCAGGAAGACCAAAGAAGCTATAAAAAAGCTCCCCATCAGGCTGACAGATCTAAAAGCTGCTGGGATCAGATCAGACCAAAGACATCTTTTGCACTCCCCAGTATCCCTGACTTGCAGGCTCAGGGATGCACCTCTCAGGGGAGGGAAACCTTTAAAATCATAGAGTAACTGTGCATGGTTAGGAAGAGCATCTCATCCAAGAGCCGGTCATTTCACCTTCCTCATGCCGAGAATACTTTCCAAATCTGCTCTCTCCTCAGCTGTTTTTGCCCTTACTTTCACCTCTTTTGCTCTGGTCATCAATCTGCCTGTCAAAAGAGAATCTCAATCAGAAAGCAGTCTTGTCACGTTCCTAAAAGATGTTGCTTTCAGCAATAGAAACGTGTGTAGAAAGGAAGCCTAACTCCAAAGCAAGCCAGTACACATACCCACATTTATATTTTAATGCAAGGTAGACTGACAAGTTGGAAAACTGTGACGGTTTCAAGAACAGCAATAACTTTTACTTTGTTCTTAAGACAGAACTATTGTTCTACAATATTTCTCAACCCAGAAAATCCGATGGTAAGTGTAAAGCCTCAGAGAAGCCAAACACCTAGACACTGTACATTTCTGCTGCCTTTGAAACAAATGGTCATGTTGCCGTTGATTTTGAAAGGTCTTAACAGCTGGCCCTTCCTCTGAAATCTTCATTAATCAAGGAAGTGATCTGGGTAGGTGTTCGGGGTTAGAAACAGGCAAATAATTTCCCAGCAGTAAATGTGTACACAGAGACAAGCAGCTGCAGTCAGACCCAGTATCACAGCTGTCTTTCCACAGCAAGGGGTTCTCCCTCCACCAGGCTAGTGGTCACTCCACAAGACACCCAGGTACATACCAAAAAGGAGCACATTTTATTGCTTTTTTGCTGCACTCAACCTACTGGTCTGTTAGGAAGATTTTCATAGGTGTTCAGATCTCGACCCTGCTTGCAGTCAGAGAGTGCTTACTCATGTATGCCTGAACTGTTCCTTATAGAATCATAGAATCATTTTGGTTGGAAAAGACCTTTAAGATCATCAAGTCCAACTTGCCAAGTTGCCAAGCACCTTGCCAAGTCCATCACTAAACTATGTCCCTCATAAATGATGTTTTGATAGTTTCATCAATTAAAACAAATGATAATTTTAAATTCGTTGCTCTGCTGCCAAGTTCTTCATTTATTAACTACTTCTTGCAGCAGACTCTCTAATATTCTTCCTCTCTTTCCTACAGTGGCATGACACTCTGAAACATTTCAAGCATCTGTTTAATCCCCCTCCTTTTCCCATGTGTATGAAAACACTTTATCACATTTTTAAATGACTAATGCTTCAATATTCTGCTATCTGCTGAGGAAAAGAAGAAAGGGAAAGGCTGAGTAATTGTGTTTCAGAGACAGCAGCTTTACAGATCACTGCATTTATTTACTAAATTATATTGTAAAATGTTGTGCCAGTGCAATGGAGCTATAACTTGATAAATGTTTAGTTCTAAGGGAAAACTACTTTCTCTACCGATGAAAAATTCTGTTGATAGTTGAAGGCCATTAGAGAAAGAAAAGACTTACAAAGAAGAGAATAGGTGAGTATAACACCTGCTGAAATGCATCCAGGTTTTTTCAGACAAATCTGAGACAGTCATGTCTCGGACTGAAGCAAGTGTCAGGACAAAGGTCCCTTCCAACCTAAACTATTCTATGATACAAGACTTCATATGCAGATGTTGAAGTCCTGACTCTAGCCAAAGGAATAACTGTAGACAAGTGGCTCTGTGTCTCAGTTTCCCCATCTGTAACAGTGAGATACAGCTCCCTTTATAATCCACGTTACAGTAGTTATCTCAGCATCAAGGACACCTGTTGAATGAGAGAACAGTTACATGAAGCCACAATACAAACATGTCTGAACAAGGTGCCAGACTGTCATCTATAGTTGACAGAACTGCTGGGGTTCACATGCATCTTTGGAGATCACCTAGTCCAACCCTCTGGTGCAAAGCAGGGACGGCTAGAGCAGGCTGCCCAAGTCCACATCCAGTTGGGTTTTAAATATCTTCAAGGACAGAGACTCCACAACCTCTCTGCACTACCTGCCCTTGTGTTCAACCACCATTAAAGGAAGAAAGAAAGCCTTTTAATGTGTTACATGCCATCCCTGTTTCAGTTTGTGCCCACTGCCTCTCATCCTTTCACTGGGTACCACAGAGAAGAGTCTCCCTCATCCTGAGGAGCCCAGCTCTCCAGATGTATCTCACCAGTCCTGAGCAGAGGGGAAGGATGATCTCTACTGATAATGCTCCTCCCAGTGCAAACCAGGAGATTGTCGGTTGCCTTTGCCACAACAGCACTTGGCTGTATCATGTTCTACTTGTTCACGGGCATCCCCATGTCCTTTCCCCTTTACAATAAGGAGATCAGTACTCATGGCAAATACTCTCAATCACTTTCTTGTCCTTCATGTGTTTAGAAATGGTTTCCAGGATTAGTTGTTCCATCACCTTACCAACGATTGAGGAGAGGCTGACCAGCCTGTAGTTCCCTGGATCATCCTTCTTTCCTTTCTTGAAGATAGAATCACACAGAATCACAGAATCACAGAATCTAAGGGGTTGGAAGGGACCTCGAAAGATCATCTAGTCCACTCCCCCTGCCAGAGCAGGGTCATCTAGAGTACATCACACAGGAACGCATCCAGGCGGGTTTTGAATGTCTCCAGTGAAGGAGACTCCACAACCTCTCTGGGCAGCCTGTTCCAGTGCTCCGTCACTCGCACAGTGAAAAAGTTTCTCCTGATATTCACATGGAACCTCCTATGCTCCAGTTTGCATCCATTGCAGGATTCTGTGATTCTGTGATTCCCGCTCATGCATGCTCAGACAGTTACCCTGTATTCCTACTGGGTCGCCTATCCCTGCTGCTGTCTCTTCTGTACTTCCTTTTCGTGTCTGAGGTAAGTCAGGAGCTCCTCACTCATCCATGCAGATCTCCTGCTGCATTTGCTTGATTTCCTGCTTATCAGATTGTACTCATCTTGAGCTTAGAGGCAGTGATCCTTGAAAATCAACTGGCTGTGCTGTATCCCATGAGATTCTTTCCAGCAGTTCCTTGAACAGGCCAGAGTCTGCTCTCCTGAAACCCAGGTCTGTGATCCTGCTTTTTGGCTTGCTCCCTCTTCTCACAATCCTAAACTCCACCATCTCATGGGCACTGATGCCAAGGATGTCCCTGACCTTCACATCCTAGACAAATTCTAACTTGTTTGTAAGTATGAAGTCTAGTAGAGCATCTTACATCTGCAACTTGATCACCTGTGCTAGGGAGTTGTCATCAACGCGCTCCAGAAACTTCCTGGATTGCTCGGGCTCTGCTGTGTTGCTGCTCCAGCAACTATCAGGGTTGCTGAAGTCCTGCATAAGGACCATGTCTGTGAAAGTAAGGCTTCTTCCAGTTGTCTGAACACCTCATCTACTGCTTCCTGATCAGACAGTCTATAGCAGACATCTACAACAATGACACCTATTTTGGTCTGTCAGCTAATTCTGACTCACAAGCTCTTTGCTGGCTCATCACCCATCCCAAGGAAGAGCTCCACACGTCCCAGCTGCTCCTTTATTCAAAGGGCAACTCTCCCTTCTTGCTGTCCCAGCTTGTCCTTCCTGAGAAAGCATGTCCATCCACGGCAATGCTCCAGTTCTGTGAGCTATCTTGCCACATCACAGTGACACCAAGTAAATCCTAGTCCTGCAAATGCACACAGACCACTAATTCTTTTAATTTCCTTCCCACAGTGTGTGCATGAATGTACAGGCACTTCAGAGAACGCGACTGTGCATTTGTCTCTGGCCTTGAATATTGTCAAAGCTAGAGTGTGCAACTCTGGTCCTGAATGTTGCCCAAACTCAGCAACTGTGAAAGTTGGGTCTCCAGTTGAAACATGGAATGCAATAATAAACCGTTCACATCATGCTGAGCCCTTTGCTTTAGTCCAGGTCCTTCACTGGTCCTTCCATCCTGCTCCTTCACTTCCTCACATGATAGTTAGTCATTATCTCCCACCTCCTCCCCATCACTATTAGTTTAAGCTCTACTCTCCAGTTTGGCCTGCCTGTTGGCAAAGATGCTCTTGCTCTATTTGGTCAGGTTGATCTTCTTCCAAGCAGTCTTGATGCTAAAAGTGGGTCCCATGGTCACAGAAGCCAAACCCTGCTGCTTGTATCAGCTGTGCAACCAACTGTTGATCCAGGATCCATCCAGTCCTCTTCAGGCCCTCCTCCTCCTAACTGGCAGTATCGATGAGACCACTGACTGACCTCCCATATCCTCGACCAGTGCACCCAGAGCTGTGTAGTCACGCTTGATATTACCCAGGTCACTCCTGACGGTGTCATTGGTGTCCAGGTGGAAAAGCAGCCCGGAATAATAGCCTGAGGATGGAAACAGTCCTTCCACAACATCCAACTCCTGAGCCCTTAGCAGACAGCAAACTTCCCCAGACAGCAGGTCAGGTTAGCAGATTGAGACCTTCATTCCCCACAAGCAGAGAGTTTCCCAACACCATCGCTCACCAACTCTTGCCACGTGGTTCAGGTTCAGCTGGCTCAAGTGCTTCACTGGACAGAGCTCTCAGCCAAGGAGCTGCCACGGCACTAATCTATCTCATAGCTGCAGATTGGCATGTAAAGCAGTGGCCTTTGTCCCAGGGCCAGAAGTCAACAGCTTCCAGCTTTCACCATCACAGGAGCTTGCACCTTTTAACCTGATAGGCAGAGACTCGGCCTTTCCCCCTGCTGCATTTGGAGGTTCAGGCTTTGGAAGCTGCAGGGTCTGAAGTAGCTTTCTTGCCCAGAAACTGCTGTGCAAATGACTGTGTCTGGCATAGAGACATGGGTAAGTGGAGAAACATTGCAGTCTTCTCAAGCATTCGATGTAGGAGACTTTAAATAACACTATCAGGGGACATAAACAAAACCATAGACGGCATAGGTAAGCTGTCAATCTTCCTGACACTTTGATGCTAGCAATTCACAAGGGTTCAAAAAGCAACCGTAAAAAAATCTGGAAGAAAAATCTATCACAGGCTATTAAACACAGTGATACTCCCTCTGACCAGGGAAAGTACCAGCACCACGTCAGAGATAATCACCATACAACAGGCCTCTTTTATACCCTTTCCTAGCTATCTCCTGCTTACCACAGAGGTTCAGAGCCCCACTGTCAAGACAAGCTCTTGGTCTGGCTCACAACTGCCTTATGCCTACTGGTGAAAGATGTCATTCTCCTGGATCCAAGGGTTGCTTGGGCTGGGGACAAGGCAGCTCTTTTCCTCTCTCTTGTAAATCAGCTCAGTATCCCATAAAATAGCTGCTGAAGCACTTTGATGTCCTTAGACAGAAAGATCTCCAGTGCTCCACATAAACGAAGCACACTGCAATTAGCATTAACAGTGCAGTGCAGAGAAAGTTACAGGACAATGGTCAGCATAAGCATGGCATCAGCCTTGCTCTCCATTTGGTTTTCATTTCAGGACAGCAGACAAGTGAAATGCCGCAGGGAAAACAGTTCAGGACCTCTGTGTTGCAGTTCTTGCAAGTTCCCCATCTGTCAGCACACATGTAAAGGCACAGTGGCTCCCCACTGTCCTGCCCCTGCATTACAGTGCCCAAGTGTAGAAATGCAGTATGTGATTTTGCACTGCTGGTGTCTCACAGCTTTGGACACATCTGCATGCTGATGCTACACTACATCCTAATCTGGATCCTACTGGAGCACAGTATGCTGGAAAACAAAATCTGCAAATTTAATTCCAAAACAAAACAAAACAAAAAGAATACTGGGAGTTATCTTTCAACTTCAAAGCTTCTAGGCTACATGCTTCTTCTGAAATGGTGTGTCTTCCAGATCTTTCTCTGGCTCAAGAGTCTCTTTGTTGGTATCTCCAAGGAGCTGATTTGCCTCAGAACATTAAAAACTCCCAGAGCCACAGACCCTGCAAGTCTACCTGCCCCATTTGCTTCCCCTGTTAGTATCAAGGATCTAAGTCTCCAGATTTGCAGAGAGGCCCACTTCTAGAAGCAGGAGCCATGCCACGCAAACCCAAACTGCAGCTCCCTAACCTTCCTGTTAGTTTTCAACATTTTGGAGAAGTCTTAAAGGTGACAATGCCTTGGCAGGCACAGACCTGGATAAATTTATGGGATTTGTATCAAGCTGTGCTACAACAGTGAATCTTAAAGATCTAGGATGTCTAGCTGCCTCGTAAGTGAGCTAGTAGGACAACATGGCATCTACTACCAGAGTTTCAGTGAATACACCAAACTGGAAATTACATTAAAAAACTCAGTTCCAAAAAATGTTTTCCAGTGGAAATTTCTCAACATGTTCTGTATTTAGGTATTTTGTGTTTCAATACTCTTGCACTGGACTGCTGTGTCCAGTAAAAGCCACCAAGTCACTCTGCATCAAAGCAGTGCAGAATTCATCATGTCAAAACCATCTGTAGAAGATGGAAAATCAAATCTAGTCTTATTCTAGTGACACTGACCTTCTTAGATGCTTGTTCTGTTGTCTATTTCTTCCAGGTATAAAGGTTTTCCCTCTAAGCTGACAACCTTGGAGGAGGTTGTAGCTCTGAATCTTGCCATTAACAGAACAGCATTCATTAAAATTCGTAAAACTTGCCTGCGCTTCCAGACTGATGTTATTTAATACCATAGTGCGGGTTTACAGTCACTAGACATCGATGAATACAGCAGTTACTGCCAAAAGAAACTCTCTGCTGATATCAACATTGCAGGACTCTTAGACCAATCATAAGAATCAAATCAAGACAATGTTTTAAATTAAGTAGGAAACAGTCAAAGACATTTTACTTCACCTAAATGAACACAGTATTACTAATATGTACAATACATTATAAAAGCCCTTTTATTTGCCTCAAATATTTTTCCAACTGAATAGGAAGCTTTTAAAACAACAATTGCCTTATCACTTTGAATCTCATCTGCTGTTCGCAAATCATGTTGTGTCTGAGCCAATCCTTTCATACAACTCTTTATACATACAACAGATAGGCCGTTGTATTAAAAAATTAATAACAAACACTTAATTTTCCAGAATCTGTAATCATCTTGCTACATAATTGTGAATGGAGTGTAGGGATGAAGGGAAAACTGGAGTTTTGAAAACTTTCACAAAATCCCTAGGTTCTGGTGCTCACTTTTGTCCCTTTCACTTAAAGATACTGTTCCCTTTTCAGTGTTAGCCCTGTCAAAACAAGTAGAAATAGAATAATCTGTCTGAACCTCAATTTAACATTACTGCTGTTCCTCAAGATTCTCTCTTAAGAAGTCTCTACATGCACAAGGGCAGTTTTATCTCCTTCAGGTTCCTACTAAACCAAGGCTCAGCAGCAGGAGGTATTAAGATGCACGCGTGCCTTTTGTAAGAAGCTAAATAGTGGACAGCATGGAGAAGAGTTTAATGGAAATTACTCCAGGATGCAGATGTTACAAAAAAGCAGACAGCGATACAGCTCATTGATCTACAAAACAGACTGAGACAGCAAGGCTTGGAATAGGAAGCTTTATCTAACATGCTGGGGTCTACAACAAGGAATGTGGACAAGGATATCAACACACTAACTATTGGTAATCAACACGTGTTTTCGTACTGGGCATGCAAATACCTAGGTGAAAATTATTGCACGAAAAGGGGCAGACAAACTGGTCTTAAGATTCCACCTCCACACAGCTCTAAAATCCAGGAGGATTTTTTACATGATTCATTCCTTTACTGCTTTCCTTTTACCCATACTATTTTTTTTGTTGTATCCAACCTTCTCTTTTCACTGCCATTGGGCCTAGATTCTTTCTTCTTCACATCAGGTTACATAACTTTACTAGAAAGAATATGTCTCTCCCATGAGGATACTCAAAAACTATGCAGGTTGCCCAGTAAGGTAATAGGAAAAAATCAAGTGGACAAGGCCCAGGGGAACTTAATCCAGCTGCTGCCGCTCTGAACTGTGCTGTGCCTGGAGACCTCCAGGGACCCTTTTGCACCTAAATTATTCTGTGAGTTTATGACCTTTCTTTTAACTCAAAGAAGTATAGACTTAGGTCCCTTGCTGAATTGGCTGACCTTGGCTGCCTTTCACATTCAAATCACATCTAGTCTGAGTTTTTTCCAAGTCCTGAACTGTTTTTCTCCTTTCTCTCTACAGAAAGACTCTTGCAATAAGAATGAAAAGCCTGAAGCTCATCATGATAAACCAATGCTGGTATGTATTCATATGAAACCAGTGCTTTATAAAGCACTCTGTTTCCACAATTTTGTCACAGTTTCCATATGTTTCCCACCATTGTAACAGAGCTGCACTGATTTTTGCTTTGGCTGTTTTAAATAAGATCATAAAGATCCCTGATGACTACTGATTTAAGTGGCTCCAAGTCAAAGATTAGCACAACTATAAAACTAATAAAAGTGCAATCTGTCATCCAATCTATTGGAAAGATTAATCCACTCCATTATAACTGGAATCTTACATTGGTCAGGCACTAATAAGAAACTAGATTACATTATGAGGTACAGTCACACATTTTTGCTATAATTTTATAAAAAATGCAGTATTGATTAGAGAGTACCATAAATCGAAAGACAATTTGATTAATAGTTCCATTATGAAAAACAAAGTATCACAAACTATTCTGATAAGAGATTTAAAGACCAAAACTTATCCTCTCCATGAAGGAAGCAAATGTGTGAGACTTGAAAAATCAAGTAAACTGTTATACATGGTTTAATCTAAATGAAACCTGTATTAATTCAATAATGCTATACATTTGCACAAAACTATCACAAACTAAATGTCTGGTTTTTAATAAAGTATATAACAAGTATTGATGTATTATTATTATTATTATAGCCCCTTCCAGGTATGCAGAGTCTACACTTCAGAAATAAACCATTAAGTCATGATGAACATTAAATTACTGATTTTAAGGATACCTCAGCATTCCAGCATTTAATAGCTGGGAAGAGGAAATACAGGGATAATTCAGCCATTAAACATCCAAATGTAGCTATCCTTTATATTACAGAACGCACTCTACTGAAGTCATGACAAAACTGACAGTAAGTCCAGTAACAATTGCATCATTATTTCCAAGCTGCTTTAATCTTATTGCAACATATTCTTGGTAGATACTATCAATAATTACTGTAGACTCACAAAAAGTTAATAATGCTCTAGAATTATGAAAAGTTAATAAATTATTCAAACTTATTTTAAACTAGTAACAGCCTATTCCCCACGTGTTCAATTACACAGGTGGCTTCTCCCATTCACCTGCTCACATGATCAGATTGTAAAGGAAATTACATGAGAAAGAAGTGTATAGCATTGGGGTATGTTCGAAACTTTTGGACAAAGCAGCCTGGCTCTTTGCAGTTACCCTCTGCAAACATGCAGAGTGTTTGCTGAAGGCTGCTAGAGACTCCAGCAAGCTGTGAGACTCTAGGTCTCTCTTAATCTGATGCAGATCTTAATCCCAATGAGGACTATAAAGACATCGCCCAAAATTAAAGAGTTACAGACCACCACAAACAACCATTTGGACAGGGAACTGCTTGAGAGAGTCAAGCGCAGAGCCACAAAGATGATGAAGGGAGTGGAACATCTCCCTTATGCGGAAAGGCTGAGGGAGCTGACAACCTTTAACTTGGANATAGGACAAGGGGCAATGGATGCAAACTGGAGCATAGGAGGTTCCATGTGAATATCAGGAAAAACTTTTTTACTGTGAGAGTGACGGAGCACTCAACAGGCTGCCCAGAAAGGCTGTGGAGTCTCCTTTGCTGGAGACATTCAAAACCCGCCTGGATGCGTTCCTGTGTGATGTACTCTAGGTGACCCTGCTCTGGCAGGGGGGTTGGACTAGATGATCTCTCCCTTCCAACCCCTAGGATTCTGTGATTCTGTGATTCTCTGTGAACTGTGTAACAACTCTTTAAAAATTGAGTCTGTACTTAGTAAAATAATGATTAACTGTTCAGCTAAGAACTATTTCTGAAAATCTATTTGTAATAGACATCTTGACCATTAAATCACTCTGTTTCAACACGAAGATGCATCTTTATTCCTGACTATTTAACCTAAAACTGGACTGTTCCAGGAAGAGCTAATACAGTTTATCATTGCATATTTATACCAAAGTTACACATATCCTAAATCTTACCAAGCTGAACTTCTAAATCAGAAGTGTTGTTGCAGGCCTGGCACCAAGCTGAAAGATAACTCATTAAGACTCATGAACTCTAAAACTGAGGGTCAGTCTCTAAGCACTGTTGTTTGCAATCATCATCACGAGTAATGATTTTATGTGTGTTAAGTCCTGAGTGCCCATTTATCATCATGTGACCAAGACATAACAACTTTCAAGACATCCATTTCCAGCAATACCTCTCTCTCACATATTTCCTGCAAACACATCTGCATACGGTAAAGTTTTCATTTAGCCTCTTCAGCAGACCCACTGAGTGCACAGCTGCAAACAAACATATGACACATGCAAAATTACATGTGTGAGAGTGCGTACAATCAGACTTCAGGAATGTGACCTGAGAACCACTTGTACTATACCCAACACCTCACAGAAATTCCTGGTGAAATACATCACTGAAGTGCAGTATGACTATAAGAAAACATAATGGATAAAAAGTATTTACTGCCAAAATGCTGGGGTGTGGGGATGGATTGAGGGGAAGTAGCAGGCCTCCCTTCAGACTCCCTCACAAGTCACAAAATAAATCATGAAACGTGAGGTGCATCTGCCATGTGAGTTAGAAATACAGAAATACGCAGTACCATTTCTCCAGAAAGCTGTATTTTATTTTATTTGTTAGCATGTTCTGCTGCATTCATAATACCTTTATTTATTTTGTGCTACTCAGGTGCTGGTAACTGGATCATCCATTTGTGCTTTGGAAGGAGAAATCACAATTTAGAAGCTATTTGCTTCCCACACAAAGGCACCAAAATGTTCAGCAGTTTAGGGATGTTCCAGGTTGGTGCAATACCTCAGGTCTGTAAAGGAAGCACAAGACTTGGCAGACTGATTCTTAAAGCTGGTCTTTAAACTCTTTTGGAATTTCCAGAGAGTAGAAAATACCAATATTCTTTAAAAGCTACATCGCTTGTATGAATCAGTTTGCTGTAAGACTGATCTTGATGACTTTCACCCCTGTAACACTGCTAAAACAAAACCCTCCTTTTCAATGTCTGGAGTGGCTGGTCAGGAGCCAGAAAACAAACCCTTTGCCAGACTGATGAAACGGGACACGATGCTTAAAGAGATCTGTTTCACCTTTGAAAATTCTCCTGATGTCAAAACCATTGTCAAAAAGTTTGAATGGGTTTGATATTGCAGAATATGCTTTACCTTGCTTTGTTCTCGGATCTTTCCTACTGATCAGTTCTGGGAAGGCTAAATTTATTTAGGGCTACTTAGTATGGATTTGCAAGTCACTATTAATTCTTTTCTTCTTTTTTCAAAACATCATGCAACTTACACAAATTAGGTATCATGCTAAAAAAATGCAGGCATATTTCTACAGACCAAAGAAAAAGTGTATGCTCACAGATGTAGATCAGAGGAAATGGTGCAGTTGGGTCACACAGGAGTCAATAATATTACAATGCACTGTACCTGCAGTAATCTCAAAATTTTCATACACCTGAGCAAATAAATAGCTCAAAATTGTGTGCTTGGGTGAGAAAATATGAAAAGCCATCAGGTTTTTGAAGTATGCAAGCAAATAAAAAAAAACCAAAACACATCCACTGCTCTACCATAATCCACAGGAAACTTAAAAATCTAAGTATACTTCTGAAAAGAAAGGACAGAAAAATCCAGCAGTAATTTTCATTGATAATATCACTCTGTTCCCGCAGGGACATAGCAGCCCATTTTACATATTGTGTCATATGTATTTTCATATTGCTATCTATTTAAAGCCTAATTAAAATTGCCCAGTCATTGCTGGAAATAACCTTCCATTTTAGAAGGGTTCAAACACAGCTTGTAGAGTTCTGCACATATAATACTGAAAACTTGCATAAATGGCACTTTTTTTTTATAACCAATTTTCTTAAAACCGCTATACAATCAATTCTGTTTACTAGTTTTTCTAGCAGTAATCTACTGAAGCTATGGGGTTTTTTAACTTACAAATCCGCAAAATGCATTTATACTTAAAAACCAAAGCAAATTCAATCTCCCTAACTGCTGCGTAATTTAAAAAAAATTCAATTCCTTCTCTTATAAACCTGGTTATATAAACCAACATATTATAAACTGTAGTTCTCAAAAGGGTTGGCTACTTTCAGGGCAGAGTGAAACAGATAAAAGCAGCATGTTCACATTTTTCTTTACTACCAAATGCATTTCTTTGTTACTCATAGACAAAGAATTTTTGGTACCTTTTAATCTCCTCCCTGAAAACTTCACTGAATTCATTGGTGCAAACCCTAAAATGTTATTTAGGCTGTCAAAGGGACTATTTGAAATGGGAAATTTTCAGGATAAAGAAGGAGGATACAAAATAAGCTCCATGTTCCTTCAACCAACAATACTTCCTTGGTTAATTTGAAAATATCCTCAAGAAGCTAAGGAGAATCAAATAGTAATCTGCTTTTTTCCCTGAGTGCCCATTTTGGCCATGAGTTTTCTGGGTTTTTCACATAATTGTAAAGCACCTAGAAGGATCATCACTTAAAAAAATTAAGCAGTAGTTTAGAGTCAGGAAATGTAAAAGCTGCCTAACAATGTAATAAAACTAATCCAATGTCCAGGAGACACCTATTCACTGAGTTTTACAATATGGAGTTATCCAGTCATCTGGAACAGAGGAGATCCATGGTGGAGAGATAGAGAAAGCAAACAATAAAGAATGACTGGCAAATGGCAAACATAAAGAGACATTTAGAAAGAGCAACAAAGAGGAACAAATACATATGCTGAGTGAATAAAATAAGAAACGATGAATCCCAAGAAACAGAAGTGACTGAAGCATAGGGATTATGCAGAAACATCACTCTGCGACAAGAGGAGCTCCTCCAACGTGCACAGCATCTGTCACCATCAATTCACACAGCCGGTCTAACTAGAGGATCTAATGACAGGCAGTGTATACACCACCAGCACATGACATGTCCCTCAGGGCACGTTGTCCTCACAGCATCCCAGTGGAGCAGATAGCACTGCTGCTTGCATGGCACAGATGGGGAAACAAGGCACAGGGCTCTACATTGCCATGTGCAAGACACCTATAGCAAGGAAAAGGGCTGAACCGGCAGACATAAACTGCTGTAAAATCCTTCTCTGCCACAGCAGGAAACAAATTCAAAAAGCCCACACGGTGGATACCGGATACGGATGCAGAACAGTCACTGATCATTGCAACTGTTTGGAATTTTAGTCAACTTGGGATGCCTTTTCAGTCAATGCTTATATTAAAATCTGCCTGGAAATTTTTAGCATTTTCTAGGAGAACTAGACATTACCTTGCAAAAATTAAAACCTGTATGTTGAATATTGTTATATTCAAAACTGGAAACCTATGTTTGTATGTCCTTTATACAATTTTAATCATATCATTAAAGCTCTAATGCAATCAGCAAGTTTTTCTTATGAGAGAAATTACTTTTTTTAAAAAAGAAACACAAATAGAAAGTCACTCCCAATACATTTTGTACCTCTTACAAATGTTGCTTTGAGGACCATAGCACACAGAAAAAGACATTTCACACTCCACAAACACTGCTCAAAATTAAGAGGGCCCCAGCCAGTACACCCAAATGTGCAAAATCTTTTGAGTTCCCAGAACACATGAACAAAAAATCAGAACAAAAAAAGTACTGCATATGTCATGACTGTCTAAATTCAGTTATTTTTCACAGCTCCCTAAGCTCTGCTGTGATGATGATGACAAACAGGAGTTCAAGAGGCACTTGTCTCACTTACACAAATGATTTCAATATTGCAGAAATTCTCCTGCTGAAGAGTAGTTCAGCTGTTGACTTGACTACATGGAATACTGGCAGGAAAATGTAGGCAGGCAGAGAAAGAAGAATGCTTTCATTCTGTGCTTATGTAAGTTGAAACTTTTTTTTTAATTGTGTTTGAGCTGATACTTGAAGATCACCCAATCTGTCTGAAACTAAAACAGCAAAAAGTAAAGGAAAATTTACCCCATTGATTGTAGAAACAGAGATCCTATGAGGCTGTAACATACCTACATTTCAAATAAAATTTTGCATCTGAATAGATGTAAGACTAGAGCTTTATATTTTGCAGCATTTTTCATTTTATTCAGGGGGTGGAAGAAGAAATTTTTCTTGCAAAATCTTCAGTTCTCTTCAATGCACTATATATTGAGCTTTCAAGAAGAAACAGTTTTCACTCTGCCTGCAAAAGCTTTCCTGAGGGCAGAATAATGGATTTAGCGTGAAAAACTAGGATCTTCAGATTACAGAATTTGAAAGATGTACAATGTTCTAAGTTTTAATGGCATTGCTTATTTGAGCCTGCCCATACCACCTTGTCAATGTCAGGATTGCAATAATCTACAATACAGCACAATGTGGCACATACATCAGTCATATTAAAGTCACTTGGTATTCAGTAACTCCTTGATCAGTTTAAGACAATTTAATTAAATCTGTCAGAAAATTGCAGTGTTTTCATGTGCAAAGACACACCTCAGATGCGCCTGACTCCTTTAGAAGTAACTGTACTTAAAAATAAATTCTCAGATAACTCATGCCCTGAAACAATTCAAGCCCTCAAACCGGGACTTGCAGTGTGAGGAGGAAAAATAAGTAGAAAGCACCATGTCAGCAGAAATTCCAGAATAAATTTCTCCTTTTATTACCTAGAGAGCAGTTACAGTCAAAACTACTGTTGGCTCAGAAGAAATGAGAGGGTTTTCTTTGGAGGAAAAAGAAGTAGTGTTGCTTGATGATTGCTTGTTTAAAAACTACCATTCAAACAGACACAATGGCTCAAAAGCTGTTGGCATGCTTATCCCTTAAGTCACATTTAATTGTGGGGATGCTCCTTACTCATCATACACAACTATCCTTCAAACATCTATTAAGAAGTGCAATTATCACACCGCACTACATTTCCTATCACTAATGATAAGCATCAAATACACTGCAAAAGCAAGTAAAATAACTTGGACCCACTAAATTCAAAGCCAGACTGTACTCAGCTTCCCTATACCCCTCTAGCGTGAGTTTTGTCCTAGAAAACTAACAACAAAATGAGATGAAGAAAGACAGAGAAAGATCACAGTACATGGGAAACACTGCTAGATGGAGACCTCAGGGTAGCTCACCAGTCTCCTAGGAAGAGAACTGGGATTCTCCAGGCACTGCATTTCTCCCACTTCCCCACCGGATGTTGCCTAGATCCAAGTTAGCATAGTTTTCTGACAATTTACTCCCTGCTTGCAGAAAATGGGGCCACTGTGTACAAAATACACTTCTGCCAGTTGTGATTTTACCTTTTGCCTCCTTGGACCAAACCCTGCAAACAATGGTAGCAAATCATGAGAAAGCTGTGCTATAGCATTGTTACTGATGTATCTGACTCCACTCTGTCTTACATGTCCCAGCAGGTGAAGGCGGGAGGAGATGATCCACAAAGAGTTTTTGGCAACAAATGCCACCATAGGTCAAAAGTACATGAAAAAAGGAATAATATGTGAGAATATTTTTCTTATCATCTCAGATGCTGCTTCTCCTACTTTCTCTCATGATTGCCTACAATCCATAAGAACACTTTAGTGATCAGTCCTGGTCACCAACAAATCCTCAAACAGGCTGCTGTGCACTGTTTGCATTTGCTGGGATAAATCCAGGGCACACCAACAGCTAGGAGCTCTACAGCCTTTACTGCACACTCTCGGTCCATCATTGACTCCAGACGGCTCTGGAAACTACTGGAGTAGGGCATCCTGCTCTTTACACTTCTATTTCACAACTGTCAACAGCTAGCAGCATCAGTGCTCATGGACCAGGAACTCAGTGGTCCATACACTGCTCAAAACAGTGGCACCTGTCAGCTGGATGAGGAGCAAAATCGGTCTCCTTTTGTTGCAACGTCTTACATGTAAACCAAGGCTGGGTGAGAGCCTCATGAAGTCTCCTTTCACTAATGCAGGCTGCAAGCAATGCTGCAAAGGAGGGCAGGGAAAAGAAGAATATTAAGTCTTCTGTACATCCTAATTAATTAGTTATGTGCTTAACAAAATATAATATACCAAATCTTCATAGACATTTGGTGACAAATGCAAGACTGTAGTGATATCTCTTATAATACAGTAAAGAACCATCTAGAAAGCTGCCTGTATTATTTGGGAGAGGAACTCAGAAATGATAAGTGGCTAAAAAATATTTTCTTGATTCCCCATTTAGTCTTTAAATCTACTCATAATGTGACACTGTGTTTCTAATTAGCGACTGAAAATATTGACTGAACATTTCTGTCATTACAGATAACACCTAACATGCTATCTCTGTATTATTAAAAAGTTTGTATTTTGAACATAAAAATGAATTTGTAGAGTCAGGCACAGGGTTTAAGTTTTTATAATGAGCCATTCATCTTCAGGTCAGGTTTCATAATAACCAACTGCTACAAGTTAGTTCAGTGTGAGGAAAATGAAATGGAAAAAATATGGAAATGCGAATAACCACTGAAATTATAAGCGTCACATTTATACAGACTGAAGCATAATGGTATTTAGAAAGTCCAAACTGTTTGTGACACCTCTTTTCCACCACTGCCATTACAATTTCTTTGAATGCACACTGCACACAGGGCAGTTAGCAAACATCTACTGGCAGGGCATCAGCTATGACAATCAAGGCTCAGCATTTTTTTCTTAAGAGTAAACATAGAATCACAGAATGGTTTGGGTTAGAAGGGACCTTAAAGATAATCCAGTTCCAACCCTCTGCCATGGGCAGGGACACCTCCCACTAGACCAGGTTGCTCCAAGCCCCATCCTACCTTGCCCTGAACACTGCCAGAGGGGGCAGCCACAGCTTCTCTGGGCAACCTGTGCCAGTGTCTCACCACCCGCACCGGAAAAAATTTCTTCCTAACATCCAGTCTAAATCCACTCTCTTTTAGTTTGATACTGTTCCCCCGTGTCACTCCATGCCCTTGTAAAAAGTCCCTCTCCAGCTTTCCCATAGTCCCTTCAGGTACCGTAAGGCTGCTAGGAGGTCCCCCTGGAGCCTTCTCTTTCCCAGGCTGAACAACCCCAACTCTCTCAGCCTCTCTTCATAGGATAGGTGCTCAAACCACCTGATCATCTTCATGGACCTCCTCTGGATTCGTACCAACAGCTCCATGTCCTTCTTATGTTGGGGACTCCAGAACTGGACACAGTACTCCAGGTGGGGTCTCACGAGAGCAGAGTAGAGGGGGAGAATCACCTCCCTTGACCTGCTGGTCATGCTGCTTTGGATGCAGCCCAGGATGCTGTTGGCATTCTGGGCTGCAGGCACACACTGCTGCTCATGTTGAGCTTCTCATCAACCAACACCCCCAAGTCCTTCTCCTCAGGGCTGTTCTCAATCCATTTTCCACCCAGCCTGTATTCATGAGCGGGTTTGCTCTGACTCATGTGCAGGCCCTTTCACTTGGCCTGAGTATCTCAACACTTTTAATCACAGGACCACATTCCATGGAAGACAACAGGGGAGGCTGCACATTCTGGGGAACAGGTCTATGATAATATTTGCTGACTAACTCTTTTCCCACTGTTAATCACCTAACATGTCTGCTGCTAGATTGCTTTTGCGTGGAAAAATCTTACCAGGAAAGTAGGCAACATTTTTAGCTGTCCTGCATATACCTTTAGCAACAGCAGCAAGGTGTCACACAGCTTATCAAGTCTCATGGTGGCTTCAAAGCTACAAAAACAGGGCCCATCCTAACCCAGGCAATCCAGCACAGGGCTTGGTGTCTGGGGAGATCATCTGAAAAGCACTTTCTTTAGTCTCAGAAGCATGGCAGTAGGAAAAGATAAACACCTTCCGTGTGCCTTAAGATTTACAGGGACTTTTCAGACCGAATGGCTACTATCAATCACCTCTGCCTTCCCAGCAGAAAATTAGATTTCCTGTTGTTTAATGCTACAGCGCTTGACATAAGTCTATGAATCTGTAGTTCCAGCAGTGCTATATTAAAAATCTATACTGTGGACAAAGAGAGGAAGAAATACGTGATTTCATCAACTGTAGCAGAGAGAACATCTTTTCAGACACTAGCTCTCTGCTTTTGACTGATTTTTAATTTAAAATTTCATTTTAATTAGCAAGGCAAATATATGAAAGGACAAAGCAAGCACACTTATGGGGCAAAAATGCGTTTCTCTTTCTCCTGTAAAAAGATTTACTCATATTCATGCCAGTCTTGTCTACACGAAGGACAATTTATAGCTCTGTCATAGGCTGCCAACAAGGCTCTTCAGTCATATATTTAGAGGACTAAAAATCTTCAGAGCTGCTTGTGTAAACAATAAATTTGAAACATCTCATTCCTAATGGCGTTTATTTGGTTTGTTCTGAGCTTATTGCTGTTTTTTCCCCATTTTTAACCTTTCTCTAACTGATCGGATAAAGTAATGACCCCTTTTCTCAGACCGAACAGCCCCTCAGTTTCCCCAGGGAGCAGTGACAGAGACTGCCCAAGAAGCTGGACAGGATGTCAGTGACACATCCCTGTGGAGCACTGCAAGGCTTATCCTGCTCCCTGCACTGGTGCCTGCCACTGCTGCAACTGGTAAGGCCCTGTGCCAAGCTCTACTAGTGGTTTTATTTGCTTTTCCTCTGTCTTCATCTTCCAATCAGATTCCTCCTGCAAGGAAGGCTCATTCAGAAGGAAAACTACAACTTACATTAGGTTAAGCACCCAGAGATCATCTGACTGTGTTTTGGGGGCTAAGCTGGTAGTACAGAAAGCAGAGGGTGCATATAAGGGAATGTTATCTCCTGGCTGAAGAAGACACTGCGAGTAGGCGAATCCAGGTGAGTAAGGGTCAGAGAGGGCCTGGATGTCATGGCATGCTTTTCCCATGTTCCTGGGGCAAGGTCAGTGCTCAGAAGTGCTGCAAAGCAACCACTCCCAGTGTCCATGACACCTGCTGCTGCAGGACACTCAAACCTTTCCAAAATATCAGTGGCAATAGGGTAAGTTTCACACAGCACCCACCATTACAATTAGTTTTTTGACTGTTCTTAGTGCTTCTCTTGTGGAAGAACACAAGTCACCTCATAATTTAGGCCAAAGAGTGAGTATGGCATCCAAATGATATCACACAGGTGGCTTTGGAGATGATCAGTCACAGATGATGATTATCATGAAAGGATGAAAGGAGATGATTATCTCCTTTTCATCAACTAACTTTGATGAAACCTTTCATCTTCCTTGGAAACCCAGAGTTGTCCCCCTTGCCAAGAAAACCATCCCAGCTTTATAAGCACCAGTTGAACAACCATTGATTTGGATAATGATTTTGGTCAATCTAGCAGTGTTAGGATAAGTAAAAGAAGCATTAGAAAAAAGCAATTTGTACAGAATAAAATAATAAGCCAATCTGAAAATAAAAACCCTACCTTAACAAAAATGTGGAGCCATATTCCATTGTGGGAACAACCACTCCTGTAACTGCACTACTAGTCAATTCACAGTCCTTGTGCTGGCCAAGCTCCTTCATCACACTTACAGGATAGGCATGGCTCATCTAAATTTTATGTTCCATCTGAACTGAAATCAGAGCTAAGCATTACTTCCTAAGCCTATGAATCATTAGACTGTGAGATCAGACATTTCCTTAAACAGGGTCTAGGTCTTGTGCAGCAGCAAGATGGATACAGGTCTGAGGAAAAATGGAAACATGAACAACCCCCTGCTGCTGACCTATACCTGCAGCTACTGCCCGTTCTGTATCAAATACCACAGGACTAGAAGCAAATTGGGCAGAGGCAAGTCTTGAAAACACAGCATCTACTTGTTCTTGTGTGCTTGTACCTAAGATCTGGCTAACTAATGCAGGACTGTTTTCAGGGGGACTTGATGGCACTACTATGAAGATGGATATTGATGTTATCAAGCAAGAAAGCATTTTTCTTTACAAACAAAATGGCCAACAAATGACTTAATTGCTACAGGGCAGAGCTGTCTTCTATGTAGGCTTTGCAACTGAATGCTGCACTCACCTCAACAAAGATGAAACAGGGGATGATGGAGTAACTTCTCTGTGTATTGTTTGCTAAAGCCATTTCTCATCACACTTCTTGGGGAGGCACTGTTCAAAACTTTATTATCCTGAAAAAGAAAAGACAATGGTATTTTAGTATGTTTTGCTTTTTTGCAAACTCCACATTTAACACAACAAGATCTGTAATGTGGAACATCGACATATTGGACCAGGGATACCAATTAAAAACAACATTAAGGTCTAATTTGTGGTTGTACAAAATAACCTGAGAAGGCACTTCCTTTGCAGCACCAAAAGGAAGAGGCAGACACAGGTTACAAGATAGATCATTTACAGAGCAAAGAGCAACAAGGAGTACAGCTGTCCTCCTTAATTACAATCTACTTCCAAGCAAAGACTTATTCCTCACGATTGCAAAACCGCATTTTCAGCCCACTGTCCTGCCTACAGGCTGTTTTAAATCAAGAGGGTTTGGTAACTGCCTTTTGAAATTTGCTTTAAAAGACACACTTACAGTACATTAATTGAATACATTATCAAAATATTTATCTGCATGAAGTTTGACCTGCCTGAGAAGACAGCAATGTCATTTGCTAACAAGCAAATACAACAAAAACGCAGTGAAGGACTGGGTCCTTGTTTCAGAGTTTTTTCAGCCTGTTGTAAGTTCATACATTAATCCATAAAACTCTGCCTACTAAGCATTACTTTGGGCTACTGGCTATTGAAGCTCAGAGCTGCCAAGTGCATGCTTGCATTGAGCATCAGACACAGAACAGAATGGAAATCCTTTGCTATCAATTTTAATGTGAGCTCATCAAGCAAGAGCACAGATTTAGGTGGGCCCAACTTCACCTTCATCACTCACTCACACAGAAACCCTGCCCTGATCATGAAAGCAGCTATATTTTCCAGACAATGCTTTGCACAACATCTTCCCCCAGCTCTTTGACCTCACCAGCATCTGGGTGGCAATTCAGGCAATGGCATATGGAGCCTGTGAGGTTCATGAAGAGGTCAGTGCTTTCTCAGCAGGGTTACTGGAGGAAATGCTATAATCAGAGCACTGAGTTCAGCAAAGGTTACAAAGTGTGACTGAACAGCTGGATCAGCTGCCAGTGCTTGCCACCTTGCCACCTACCATGATGCAGGCTCTTGTCTTGCCACCTATGAACTACTCAATATTATTTATTATCTCAGCTCTTCACAATTTGACTCAGAGCTGTAAAATACACAATGTATATGATGGTTTTGGTAATATGGTTCTAGGCACAGCACACCTACAGTGACTCCAGTGAAGCCACATCCTGTGAACAATTAACCATTGAAAAATGTAGTACTAGGTCAAACAAAATACTCAGGAAACATTATCTCTGACACACTTCATTCCCATCCTACATTGTATCCTAGTTCTGAAATACAATTATTCTGTATTTCGAAAATGCCTGTTTTTCCAAACATACTTCAACTTTACTTAGGAGATAAAATGGGTTTTATATCAGAGGTTACTGCCATTGTTTAAAAAAAAAGACAAGATAACCCAACCTCACTTGGGCTGTGGAAAAAATTTCCAATCATTTGTTTTTTAACAACACATTTCATACCACCAGCTTGTGTGCCATGTGGCTCTTTTAACTTCACAAACACATGGTGACTGGTAGAATAGTAGGCTAAAGAGTTAGAGCAGCTTACAGAGCATTATTCTGCTAAAGCCTTTTTGTATCCTGGAGAGACACTGTCAGCACCCTTTTGGCAAATCCTGTTTTTCAAATGGCTTAGAGCAAAGATGTTAATACCTCAGCACCTTCAAGAATGCTTCACCAAATCAAGCTTAGAAATAACCAAGGTTTTCCATAACACTGCCCCGTAACTTCAAGCCATGACTTCAGTTCCAACTACTGTGACCGCTGTGGGCTCCTAACCAAAGCAAGGGGCTGCAAGGCAAACCAGGAATTTAAGAAGCATTTTTAACAGATGACTGAAAGCATCTGCACAGACCAGCAAAGAAGCTGAGGGTTCTTAGTAGTCATATAAAGTTGTCTAATTTAATGCTAGCAGAACCCCCAATGTCATAAATATGTATCACTATGTCTGTTCTTTTAAGCCGATTGTGCATCACTCGTTTTAAAAACTGCATTGCTTATGGGAAAGAATTTTACATGTCAGCTTCTCTCCTGTGTGATGACACATCTGTATCAGACGTAAGTAGAGACCAAATAGTTGCCTGATCAGACCGGCTAATTCCCAGACTGTGGGAAAACTCACAGCTAGCCTGTGCTTGTCATAGCAGGTCTTTTCATCAGCTCACTCAACAGAAGAGGAAAGGGGAGGAACAGGGTGGTCGTGGTGGGAGCACCATCGTTTGTCTCTCCGTCTGTCAATGAGTCTTCTAGGGACACAGACAGCAAAACACAGATTAAAGCAATCCCTAGATGCTGCAGTCTGCAGAGCAGTCAGAGATAACCCACTTTTGCCCAAAGAATTGGGGGATCATAAGATGATGCAAAACAAGCATTTAATGACCTGTTTTATAATTCACGAAGACCTCTTTACATCAAACAAATTTTCATAGTACAAAGCCTATGACCAAAGCAACCAGAAATAACTGCTATAATACCAACATCTGGTATTGCCTTTTCCATTTTTTCTTTTTAGTTTTATCAATTTGACTCAATTGGTAAGGAACGCATGTTAGCAAAACAGTAAGAGGCTTTCTAGACCCCACTAACTGTGACATTTTAAGGCCTGTTATGTGAGCCTTGCATGAGAGTATAATTGGTCAAACCTATTCCAACTAATTAGGGACCACTGCAGAGGGAATATTAGTACTCTGGAGCTCTGGTATTATAAGGTGCTTCTACTCTTTAAACAATATATATAATTGCACAATACAACATTTGTGAATTAATTAGCATTAGTTAGTTCTCATCTTGCTCAATTTACCCTACGTGCATTTTCAGCAAGCTCCTGATCTACAGCGTGGAAGGTTATTGTCTGACATCTCCTGGGAGAACAAGCATAGACATAGAATATACATAAGTGAATTGAAAATTAACTGAAAAGGACAGCAAAGAAAAAAGCATTCAAGCTGAAGAGATTTTCTTGCCACAGGGGTCCATCCAGGGGAAAAAAAAAGAATGAGAGTCAAAGAGTGGAGGAAAGAAGAGTGTTCTAAAAATGGTTACCAACCAGCAAAAGAATTTCTAAAAGCCCCATTCAGGTATGTTCTAAAGCTTTTTATGTGAGCACGTGGCAGACAGCAAAAAGGACATATCTAGGACAAGCTAGCATTTGCTGCCTTTATAGTATAAGCTCCTGCAGCAGACACAGTACAGCTGATCGTCATGTTCTGTGTAATCAGTGCTCAAACCAATTAATTGCTGGCCTGTTCTTGAGGAGACAGTGATCACCCTTATGTTTTTTAAACTATGTCCTGCATAGGTTAGAAGATGAACATTATGGTTTTATATATTGCTACACTTTGTACGTGGGCACCTGTGAAAATACTAAAATCAACAATCCAGAAAAGCTAATAGGCATCATTTATCATAGTTTTCAATCTATGTCTCATTTAATCAATACCAATGCATGTTTCTTTTGCCATTAGCTCAGAGATTGTCAGCCTGAAATGCAGGAGCTGCTGAGCAGACCAAGATGGCAGTGTGGCCATGGGCACACGTGGGCATCACTTCACTGCAGAATCCCAAAGCTACTCAGAGCAGAGGTGATTGCTTGGTACCAGGATGTGATGCAAACACAAAAAAATGGATTGGATTTCCTATTCTTCATCTAGACAGGTTCATGATCTTCTCAGCAGCAGCTAACATTCTATTTCAAAATATAATGTAAATGTTGTATTAGGAGGAACACAACACTGGCATTTCTGTAACAATGTAAAATATATTTAAAATGCAAGCATTTCTCCATTTATAAATTAGTTTAACCTTGCATTAACAATTTGCAACCCTCTGTTGGCAACTGGCTTCAAATTATAAAGACTTTATTCTCATTAAAATACCAGTTCTGTTTACAAGTAAAAAAACATAATCATTAAAACTTCTGCAGCAGATTAAGGATCAACTTGCCCAACAGAAACATGAAAACGCATATGTCAAACCTCCATTCAATTAAGAAAACAAATTCAAACTAATGGCACTGCTGAAGATGATCATTCAAGTTTTTGCAGAGAACTATATAATTATAACCATTATTTATTACACTAGCTCTTACAGGTCTCATTCAAAAGCAGAGTTCTCTATTTCCCATGGGGGGAAACAGCCAGAAAGAGTAGAAGCAGTTTGCCAGGCATCACACAATAGCTCCATGTCTAGGCTGAAGAAAGACATATTATTCTCAGTCTCCTGTCAAGTGTTCCATCCACTTTACTATACAATCTCTACGCTTGAAATGTACTTGCTAATTCCTGCACAAGAACTAAGAAGCTCTCTTTGTACATTTAATACAGGTTCCCCTTAGCTACTGAAACCAAACTGAGTTTTCCTGCTGAAACCACAACAGAATGCACATCACAACTCTGCATAAGCTTCACTCAAAGATACACCAAAATGTGACAGCCTTCAATCCTCTCTATGCAACTTCATAGAATCATAGAATCATTATGGTTGGAAGGGACCTCCAGGGTCATCAAGTCCAACCTTTATCCCATCATATTACTAACCATTAGACCATTAGACCATGGCCTCAAGTGCCTCATCAACCCGTTTTTTGAACACCACCAGGGACAGTGACTCCACCACCTCCCTGGGCAGCCCATTCCAGTGCCTAACCACCCCCTCTGTAAAGAACTTCTTCCAAACATCCAACCGAAACTCACCCTGATGTAACTTGAGGCCATTTCCTCTCGTCCTGTCATTAGCAATTTGGGAGAAGAGACCAACATCAGCCTCACTACAACCTCCCTTTAGGTAGTTGTAAAGGGCAATAAGATCTCCTCNGTGCGGTCTCACCAGTGCCGAGTACAGGGGCACGATCACCTCCCTACTCCTGCTGGTCACACCGTTTCTGATACAGGCCAGGATGCCGTTGGCCTTCTTGGCCACCTGGGCACACTGCTGGCTCATGTTCAGCCGGCTGTCAACCAACACCCCCAGGTCCTTTTCTGCCAGGCTGCTTTCCAGCCACTCTTCCCCAAGCCTGGAGCGCTGCATGGGGTTGTTGTGGCCGAAGTGCAGGACCCGGCACTTACCCTTGTTAAACCTCATGCAAGCACTCCCACTCAATTTCACCTCTGTCCAAAGGCACCTCATAACCCCAGTGCAACTGTGGCAAGAACATGCATGTAATTTTGAACAACAGAGGGTTATTTTGACTATAGAGGGTTAAAATGTCTTTCCCAAAGTTCTTTTCCACATAGACCTCACCATTGCCTACAAAAGGGCCTAAGGAATCAAAGGTAAGATTTTCCTGCAAAAGGCAGTCATGGGTATTTAATGTTTTCCTATTAAAGTACAGACGTTTTCAGTGTTTTCAAAGTGATCAGAAACACTGAGTGGTGGCATGAATCATCCCAAAAGCCAGACTGTGTGAGGAAAAGTACAAATGACATTGAAGTATAAAGACCGGTTTGTGATTTGGTTTGTCTGCCTTGCATCCAAATATAACACAGACCTATTCGCTTGGTGTTATTGCATAAAAATAGTAAAAGTAAGAAAACCGCACCACATCTGCAACAATTAGAAGGTACCAGACAACTGGCAGTCAGTTTGCTGTCTCAATCAGCACACTGGTTTTGACCTACAAATGAGAACATTATCCTTTGGATTAGGTTGTCCTCAATTTATGGGGAAGTGCATAAATACATGAAGCTTGGGCAAGAGGGAAGAAATCCACTTAGCTCTGGCTTCCCATCATCAAAGAACCCTTTAGCATGTCCACCATGATCTGAGAGGCAAAGTGCCACCAACACCATGGCCATCAGACCACTAGTGTGGTGTCAAGCTGATGACATTGTATGCCCAAACCCTGACCAACATGTTTGAGTCATGATTTTTAGTTATTAACTGAGAAATTGCCTAGTAGCTGAATATAAGATGATGTATGTTCTAAGTTCCACGACTCGGCTGATAACTGTCTGCCAAAACACTCCTCTGTCAGCGGCACAACATCCTGAAGAGGAGCTGAACAGATGAAGTGGGAGTTTCAGTTTACTGGATTTAGATCTCACCATAGAATAAAATTTATTGTAAACTTTCCTAACAGCAAAAATGCCTGGTTCCTGTTTAAGCTATGGCCATTCAAAGCAATTGGCCAGTCAGTGAAAGTGCTTCTCACATGTATGTTCACAGAGTCAATGACAAGAAACTAATTACATACCCCTAATGACAGCAAGTAAAAGAACAAAAGCCCACCACCAATGCACGATATAAGCCTACACATATACACCATCCCAATAAACAATTTTGCAGCATTCGAGTATTAAGCCAGACAACCACTTTCTCTGATGGGAAATCTGACTTTTTTCTGCTGGCAGAGGTCATGTTTTAACATTTCTGCACTCGTATTAGCAAACCATTTTATGGCAAACAATGATACCTCAGTAATATAGTTCACATCACATCTGAAACAGTGATTCTTTGTACAAAACCCACCTTGTTAAGAAGAAAGCTACATGAATAGCGATCTGGATTCCTGAACTACCTATCTCTTAAAAATGTGTCGTTGAATCAGTAGTGGCAAAGCAAGGTTTGATCCACAGAAGAAAGTGATGCCAGAGATTTTAAGAACTCTGTTAGCGATGTTTTCCCTTGCTGCTGGCTTCATGTGGAAAATTATCCTGTGCCTGAGTGAAAAGCAGCAGTATAAAAATCTATAGACAGGCAGACTGACAAAGGAACTGCACCACTTAAATCTTCAAGAGGGTTCAAATGTTATGTCAACAGGGCAGAGGCCTTACAACAGCTTCTCACTGCAAGGAGGCAAGTGAAATCCCAATGCCATGGCTGCTACCAACAAAATTTACATTGGTGCCACTCGGCCAGAATTTCACAGATGTTGTCCAAGTAGAACCCAAAACATGATTGTGTAAATAGCAGGTATATGCGTGCTAACATCCAAGAAACCAGAAAAATGGCCACAAGCCTTATTTTGAACTGTTTCACACTCGTAAACCTTTCCTTCTTCTGTAGGTCTGAAAGTGTCATCATGGTTATCTGCTTCATTTGGTGAGGCAATGAATTCATTGAGGAAATGTTCAGTGTATCGCTTACTCAGTGTTGCTTTGAACGATATCCACTAAAATGTGGGTATCATCAGCAAAAACATAATAACCTGCTATAGCTGATAACGCTTCTTTCTTGCAAAAGGATTAGCAGTGAATGATAAACCAAGAAAGAATCTGACAATAAGATTCATTAGGAAATTCTTAAAAAAACCTAACACGCAGTCTCTGAAAAAAAACTCACACCACTGACCTTATCCATGCATTAACAAGACTGATCCTGCTCCTAACTTTCATTTAACTCAAGAAAGCTAATTGTTCTAGCTCTCATTTAATTCCTTCAAACTTTAAAGTGAATCTAAATGAAATAGTTGAGCATTATTTTGGGCAAAAGAAAAGGACTATTTGTGGCCTTTACCCATCCACCTGAAGGTACGTCATCTTGATTTAGTCTAATTAATTTGCCTTGTGAGCTTCTCTGAACAAATGCAAAAGGCAACCGGTCATTTCATCTATTTCTAACTGGTTAAAACTCTATGTAATTTTTTTGACATTTATAGCAATAAACTGCAGGTGTGGTCAGCAATAAAGTAACAGCTGATAGACATAAGGGACCCTTGAATTCCAGACACTAGTGATTCCAGTGAATTCCAGTGAATTCCAGAACTGCAACTGATTGAATTAATTAATCATGGGCTTGAGACATGGGTACTCTGTTCAGCTGTGTGCTAAATCACCAGTCTTAAAATATCATATACAGTTCTAATTTCACTGTCTCATCTGCACAACCTACAAAGAGCCCTTTTTACTTACAGCTGACAGTTTTGCAAGGCACAGGTTGGAAACCAAGTATTGAAGTGTGACTACGACCTTCCTGATATTTGGGATGCTATCATGAAGGGCTGAACTTCACCCTTCGAAGCCAATCCCATTGCATTTGATGCATCACCATGCAAAGCACTGCCAAGCACTGAGGAAACTCTGGACAGTTTCAACAGGAAAAAAAAAAAATCTGAGCAGCCTTTCTCAGCCTCTTACTATAGTTAACTGGTACAACAGGAGGAAGACACTGAAGAGAAAGAAGAACACAAAAGAAAACCTCAAGTTTTGTAACAACAGGTTGTGGAATATAGAGTATAACCACTCAACAGTGCAGAGGAGAGGAAAATTAGATGAGCTACAGAAAAACCTCTATGGGTTGGAGGGCAGACGAGGAAATCAGACCACAAGTTTTGCCCGAGATGGAAAACCACAAGATTGAAAATTTTGTCTACTCTAATAAAGGAATATCAATACAACAGATTCTAAGAAACAATTCTCCTTTCCCCTCCCAAATTTCTGAGGGTTTTGCAGAAAAGATTTTTAATATTAATTGTAATAATTTTATTTTTAAAATTATTAAAATAATTAATTAAAATATATAAAAAAAGAAGTGTCCAAAGAAATTTCCCTCATTCAGATGAAAATTTGTGCTTTACTCAAGAAAACTGCTAATGTTGTTTTGTTTTTTCTTTTCAAAACACCCTTAGTCAGTGGTTCTGCTGAAATCTATGGAACTACAAAAAGAACCATTTGGTTGCTTGTGTGTCAGCAAGAATAAAGAGTAATGGTTCTTTATGTGGAATAGAGTTTCAGAACTATGCACAGAAAGAATTCTGGGCATGCTAATATTAAAAACATATTTCAAAAATATACACTGCATGGCCTGTTTGTATGCCATCCCTGCTGAGCCAAACCACACACAAGTGCTGATTCATTCATTTGAGTGCAATCCTTGGTTAACCCTTTTTACTTGCAAGAGGACCTGAGCAGTTGCAGTCTCACCTTTACTGGCCTTCAGGGATCTCGATACCATGAGAGGCTGGAACAGGTCTAGTGTAACCAGTCCTGCCACCCACCTGCTGCCCTGCACTGCCACACATCTGCTCCCTGCCGGTTCTCAAGGGTACAACCAATCCCACTGCAGGGGAGGAGTGAAACATCTATGGGATGCTCTGACTGACAACTGGACCAAAAAAAAATGAGTGGCCCTTTCACACCTCTCCTTACTGAGCAAGCAATGGTATATCCTTCTGCTTTATTTGAAGGAAAAGTGCAAACTGACAGCTACTCTTGGGCTTCAGAAGGAGGTCTCCAAGGACATTTCCAGACCCCTCTCCTCCCACTTCCCTGCTAGGACAACCTAGGAAGCCAACACTTCTGGAGTGTTCAAACAGGTCATAGTGTAAAGATAAAACTATGGAAACATTGAGGTGAGTACAAGAATGAACAGAGTACAGGTATGGGCAGGGTAACAGGAGAAAAAATGGGTAAGCAATATGTTTCTATTTATTTTCAACTTTTTTTTCGGGGGATGAATGCTGCATTGAAAGTTTAAACTCAAAATCATGAGTAAACACTAGGCATGTAATAGGCACAAGCCAGTGGATTCCACAGAACTCCACAGTGGACACACAGAAAAAAATGCACCCATTTTGTCCCCTCATGGCCAAGCAAGCAAAACTATGTGAGTATTGATTGCAAGCTGTAATATTATGAAAGTACACAAGCAACTGGCTCACCACACTGTAGTCTTTGGTGATGAGGTCCAGAGGCACAACCCTTTGCTCCTCTGATACTCTGGTGTTCCTACTGGCAGTGAAGCTGCCAGAGATAAACAAGGACTGCATGGACACCCACTCCTTAAATCTGGCAGCAAGCGCAATCTTAGGTGGAATTTTTATCTGTTTACCTGGTTTATAAACATCACATTCAACTTCATCCCTTGCAAGGTATGAGAGTACAAAGGATTTCTGGTATATCTACTCTGTTCCCTCATACAAAACACTACAGTAGAAGCTCACTTTAGTAGTGGAGAAAAGAAAAAAGGGTCAGGGGGAGGGGAAGAAAAAGAAATTTTGCTTTCCTCTTTGTATCTTTCTGTCCATTATGTGGACAAAGGAAGCAAGTATAATGCCAAGAGGCTAAATATTGTAATTTGTCCACTGCTATGGACCGTATTTTAGTACAGCTCAAGTAATTTATGTGGATGTCAGAAATGCCACCTGGATGGAGAATCAAGAATTTAAGAATTTACTGTTAGACTACCTGACATCTTAACAACCTAATAAAATAACTGTTATTAGTCCACATCTATTTATTGTTATAAAAAACAACCAACCAACCAAACACAATTCAGCAAACTATAACAAAAACATTTCAAAATAGTTAAAAATATTTTACATACTTTGTAATACCTCTCCCCTCTCTGTGGATTTTATGCTCAGCATAGACCCCTTGCTGAGCTGTATGGCTGATGGCTTTAGTCAGGGATGGGAGAGACAGTTATGGCAAGCTGTTAACGTCCCAAGTTTTTCCTGAGAGGAAAGCATCAATGCTGATGGTGGGAGCTTATTCCCTGTTACTCTAGGATCAGATTTGGCTTATTTTTATACATTTTCTAATGTATACTTTGCTTGGTCTACGCTCTTCTGCAATTCCATGCCACATTCAGATTTGATGTATATGGTATGCTTTATATATTCTTTCTTTGCTCTCTTTGTAACACTTAAAATTAGCTTGACCCATGCCATGGCTGCATTCCTTTAGAGATCAGCAGCTGACCACTAGTGGGTTGGTTGGTTGTAGCTCCATTGGCTCTGGTACCACCTTGTGCCCACAGCTTTAAGGCCCCCGCTATTATCCCCTGTCTGTTCTCCTCCATCCTGCAGTGTCATCCTAGGTTCGTTTTACAAAGAATAGTGACTTGTTAGTTCTACCTATTAGGTAGGTAAATACATTCAAATTATGATAAAAATAGGCATTGCATTATACCATCATATAAAAGTAAGCTAAAGCTAAAACTGATTAGATAACAGCTATCACTTTGTTGGACAATCACTGATACAGTTAAAAAGACCAGAACAAAGCTCTAGATGGGCCAAGATAAGCCCTGACAATGCAGATCTGACAAAACCTTCTCCTTGTAGAATCTATGTTCTGTTACTAGAAAAAGTAATACAGCATTTGTCTGGCTACAAGGCCACAACTCCATTCTCCAGATTTTGATAGACAGCAAAACACAGGCTTTCACCTATCATAGAACCATAGAACCATAAAATGGTTTGGGTTGGAAGGGACCTTAAAGATTATCTAGTTCAAACTCCCCCGCCATCGGCAGGGCCACCTCCCACTAGACCAGGTTGCTCCAAGCCCCATCCAACCAGGCCTTAAACGCTGCCAGGGAGGGGGCAGCCACAGCTTCTCTGGGCAACCTGTGCCAGTGTCTCACCACCCTCACAGGAAAAAAATTCTTCCTAATATCCAATCTAAATCTACCCTATTTCAGCTTGAAACCATTCCCCCTTGTCCTCTCACTCCATGACCTTGTAAAAAGTCCCTCTCCAGCTTTCCTGTAGGCCCCCTTCAGGTACTGGAAGGCTGCTATGAGGT
>VZRW01008443.1:34647-67451 GCA_013398125.1 Aegotheles bennettii
AGGGTACCCTTGGCTTTCTGGGCTGCAAGTGCACACTGCCAGCTCAAGTTGAGCTTCTCATCAACCAACACCCCCAAGTCCTTCTCCTCAGAGTTGTTCTCTACCCAGCCTCTATTTATGCTTGGGATTGTCCCAACCCAGGTGCAAGACCTTTCACTTGGCCTTGTTGAACTTCATGAGATTTGCATAGGCCCACCTCTCCAGCCTGTCAAGGTGCCTCTGGATGCCATCCCTTCCCGCCAGTGTGTTGACTGCACCACACAGCTTGTTGTCATTGGCAAACTTGCTGAGGGTTCACCCGATCCCATCGTCCATGTCACTGGCAGAGATGTTAAAGAGAACTGGTCCCAGTACTAACCCCTGAGGAACGCCACTTGTCACCTATGAATTGCCACTTACCACCTGTGAATCCAGCAAGGCTGCAGCAAATCCATCTATGGAGTTAAGCTCCTGATTAGGGCCAAGTAGTGCTCTTCTTGGAGACCTGTGCTCTTCCCTGTGTCATTTTGTCTCATGACAGCCATACATGTCTCTGAGGAGCTCACATGACCACTGTTTGACCTACTAAGCATTTGATTTTTAAAGCCAATACAGCCTGCACAAACAATGAAACTTATGATTAAAATGACAACTGCAGCATACAAAGCCAACTTCTGAAACTCCTGTAGCTGAGACTGTAACGTTACTCCGAAGAGTGTGATGTGATTAAAATCACACTCTTTAACAGAGTTTTCGTGAGATATACACCTATTATCAGGTAAATTGTCCAGAGAAGGTTAGCTAATAATATTTGTGTACACTTATATGTGCCCATGACTGTGTATGTGCATAGATTCATATACATTCAAATACAACTAGAGCCTACAAACTGCACGACAGATGATGATGAAATAAATAGAAAATCTTCATAATCAAACTTGGTCAAAATATGATTAAATAGTCATTTAAACACTAAAAGCAGACACAGGCATATATACATGCCCATCTTGCTCCATGCTGTTTACTGCCATCCTTCTAAGGAGACCATCAGGAACATTCTGTCTTATTTAACAGCCCTTCATTGCTGACACACAGTTCTCACCTATAAAATACTATTATTCTAATTTTCAAAATTTATCAGATCAGCTCTTTAAAAAAAATAAATCCTTTCTAGCAAAGTGGTGTAGGACTGCATATCATATACATCCACAGCATTTTGCATAACAGAGGAAACTAATTTTTACCATCTGTTATTTTTTGCTCATCTGAGGGCCACTGATCTATACACTGCTTTTAAAAAATACCTCAAATACAGTAGTAGACAAAGAGCAGTCACCCCATTCACAACATTGTAAAGCTATACTTATGCAATCTGTTAAAACCCAGGTTATCATGGGAAACAGTTCTAGACTTAGCTGATTTACAGTTGCTCCTGGTAGTGCTCAAAATGTTGTATTTTGTAAATGCACAAAACTGCATTTCTCTAGGTGCATACATACACACACATTTACACACCTTTTTTCTATTACATACTGAAACACGACATTCATATCTTGCTAATCTATTAAGCATGATCACTACTAATATTTATATATTTTTATTTATTTATTTATTTATATTTATTCTCACAAAGGTAGGTTTCTTCTCTTTTGGAGATTAACAAGCTTTAAAGCTTGATCCATTTTTCTGCTTTCCTTAGTTTGTTCATATTTTTCTGTTGTTGTCACCTCAGTCATGACAGCTGACCTATAAGAAAGTTTTGCATCATTCTGTTCACATGTATGTATATAGGACAATATAAACAAAACAAAACCAGTGAAAGCAAAGCTAAGAAATGCCAAGTTAATGATCTCCATATCATTGGTATGGACTACATATTCTTCCATACTATGGAAGACAAAAATAGCAAAGATTGCAGAGAGACTAAACTCTTTATTTTCACATTGATATCACTGGCACTTGCTCTGCTTGATTCCCTTGCTTTAGTCTAGTTGCTTTACCTCTGAGAACACTCAAGATATTCTTTGTAAATGTTTCTGCCTTTTCTTCTAAAACATTCTGGAAGGCATGCAAGAGGAGATATAGAAGCACAGATGCCACACGTCTTACTCATCACTTCTCTGCAGGCGAGGCTCGCACCACAATGGACACCCCACTGCCATGGTCTGTCACTCTGCCCACGCTTCTGCAAGCCCATGGCTAGTGCATGTTTCAGACTAAACTGGTCTCAGCATAGCGCTTCCAGGCTGCTCTCACAGCCAGTGTGACCCTGCAGCTATGCCCCTGCAATCTCAGTGCCCTCGCTTTTTCTGTGCATCTCTTCCTTTACTCCTGCTATAACCAAGCCCTCAGGCCCTCATGCTCTTTCACGATTTGCCTCCTTAGAACAGCTGGCCTATCTGCAGATACCACAGTCTGCTCCTGATACCCAGTACTTTCTGTTGTACCAAGCGATGTAACACTACACAGCAGCTCCTAGACACTTTAATTCCTCATCAACACTTAAGCATTACTACTAGAATTGTAGGCTTTTCCACATTTTAACTTTGCACAAGCACCAGAAACACAAGAGGAGGCTGTAAGCTGAGGCTGAGAGTTCGAGGTACCAGGTTTTATTTCTTTCCTTGTAGTGGTCTCCTCACTAAGTAAAGGCACCTGCCACAACCTTCTTCCCAAACATACACTTCTGGCACCACTTTTCCCAAAAGCAGCTGGAAGTCACAGTTTGCAAAGGTAGCAGTTTCTACTGCCTCTTTGTCTTTCCTAGCCCTAGGATATTTCTTTAGCTTACAATAAATTGTTTTCCTCCCAAACACTCTTATTTCTCTCACCAGGTTCTGCCTCAGGACATGTAGTGCACATATTTATAGGTCCTAAAATTAGACGCCCTCCTGGGCAAGACCATTCACCACAGCTGTTCTACATGCAGCCTGGTCAATTCACAGATCTTGTCCACAGCTATTGTTTAGAATGGTGCCCTCCAAACTTGTGATTATGGACTCGTTAAAAAACGACAGTAAAAAACTGTCATCACCCCCCCGCAATGTATGTAATTTATAAATCATACACATGTACTAGTGTACTAACATAACATGTAAATTATGAAACACATAGAAAAACAGAAATTAAAAAGGATGAGCTAACATGAAATAAAGGCTGCTCTAAAAAATTATTAATGGTAGAAAAATACTTTCATCCACAGACTGTCTTATGTGGTGCATGCACCCAGCTTTGGTGATCACTGCTTGGAAAGCCACAGGCAGAGCCTGACAATCTTTTCTGACCCAAATATGCTTTTATTTGGCACATACTCTTTCCTCCAATGTAACTTTTCCCCTTTAGATACTCCTTTTAAAGCTTGCAGGAGTGAATGCACCTCCTCTGAATGATGATTTTTGGCTGCAGGGGATACATCTAATCCAGCTTTTACAGCCCCTTGCTGAGCAGCTGCAGTGGAAGCTTGCACAGCATTTTCTCATTCAGCCATGGTAAGGCAAATACTCCCTTATTTAGGAAGCCATTCAGTGCACATATTCTTATTTAAAGGGCCTAATTTTGCAGCCAAGCCTGTTTGAAGTTCTGGGGTCAACACAGCAGTTTCTTAACAACTTAATATGTCTCTACATATTTCCCTTTCTTCCCTTATTCCTTAACCTTCTCTTTTTACAGCAGTAAAAGGTGTTCCAAAATTCACATTAAAGATTCCCAGTATCTCATTAACACGAGCACTGGCACTTGTGACTCTCTGCTCCTCTGAGTGAAGGATGGGGTTGAACTGAGTCAAACCATACGTTTCTGTCCCCCTCATGACCCCTTTTGGAAGGTGCTTTAGTAACCACTGTCATTAGGCATTGCATTGCCCCAGTGCTGCACTTCCCTTTTTCATCTCAGCCTCACGGCCTCCTAAGCCTGCACGCTTCCCTTTCAGGATTTGCATCCCCTGCACCATGATCTGGGCAGCTGCTGAAGCCTCTTTCATAGGTGTTGCATGGGGTGTGTCTGTCTGTGACAGGGGCTGGGATGGATGCTCAATCCCTGGTTTTCTGTCCTGCCTGCCTTTTCTCCTGCAAGGCAGCCTTTTAATGCCTCCTTCTCTTCCAGCATTTGCTTCCTCAGATGTGCTTATGGGCTTTTTGGTACTGCATAGCACTTTTAACTTACTATTTCACTGCAAAACTATTCTTAAGTTTTACTGTCTCCCAATTTACACATTCCATCTCGTTTTCTGTCACTTTTTTTGTCCTTCAGACTGGAAGGACAGTTCTGCAAGAATCTGGATTCCAAGAGTCAGTACAGTACACCACTGTATAACCCACATCCCTAGGTGGGTCACCTTTTCCTATGAAAACCAAGGAAGTGACCATTTAGGGATCTACTTGAACAAGCTTCCACTTCCACTCTTGTACAGTTCTAACAGAAAAAGATGTAAACTTGTTTTCTTGCCTCTCTCTCACAGGCATTTCTGGCTTTTCTGTTCTTTATCCAACTTCACAGAAAAGCCTGCTCAAAGTAAAAACAAAAATAAAATTTGGGACCCAAGTACATGGAGGGAGAGATGCAGGAACAAAGACCTCTGTTCACATAAGGCTATAATGAGAACATTGTAAACCAGTATCAGCTAAGGCTGGGCTTCTGTCTGGCTCCACCGTGCTCAGACTCACCTGTTTTTATCAGACTCTGTCAGCTCAGCTCACACATCATAGGCTGACACCTAACTCCACCCAAATTTGCCAAGGTTGAGTTCCAACTATATCAAGACAAGAAGGCAAAGTCCATCTTTTCCCTCCTCTGTGTTTTTCCTGTGATCCTTTATCACCTAAGTTGTCCAAAAATCAGTTACTGCATTTTAAGTCACTTACTTGTCAGGTCTGCAGACACACACATTGCCTGGTCCTCACTGATGCCCCAACGTGCCATGAAGGCCCCCAGAATGGCTTGCCCGCTTTCTCCACCAACATGTTGAACTTATGCCATCTACGTGGGCCAGGGAAATACACCTTACATCAAGAATCAGGAATTTATTGTTGGCCTAACCAAAATCCTAAAGCTAATGAAATTACTTCAGTCTGTGGCTTGCCAGTAGCAATGGACAGAATGGGGCACACTAGGAGCTCCCTTTCACAAATTTAAGTCAATATTTCATAAATGTAGGCTCACACTTTTAGCTGTTCATGTCACGTATCAGTTATCCATTCATAACTCCATTATGATTGAGATTATTCAATAGATGATGGGATCATAAGATCTGCAAGTTTCTTCCTGAAGCTTCCAGCGGAGCCATGTGATGTTGTGCCATCCCGTCTATAAACCTAGGCATTGACCATACAATATGGCCACAGTTGAGCTTGAAAGCCACTATTATGCATCTACTTAGCCTTGTATGTGGAGAAAGAAACAATCAACATCGGTGTGATGGTTAGCATCTTGGCCAACAGAGCAAGGACTGACCCTGATTCCTCCAGAACAAAAAGCTGCTTTAGCCTGCATACACTTCTCCACAGGAAGTGTTGCAAAAGATATCCGAGCTCTGTGGGTCAGGCACACATGGGGTCTCTGAGACTTTTTTTCTGCAGTTGGTCTCAGCTGCTCATAATTTAAAAGTGGCAAAACATGGACGAAATTGTTGCCCCCCACTGACAGTGACAGGTACATCCACAGGGAGATGCTTCTGCTCCTCTGGCAGCCAGATGCATTAATGATCTCTGCAGAGAGCACAGCTGCCATAAAAATGACCAGGGCTGAAATCTTCAAAGCATTGCTGAGCTAACTGTACAGTCACTGAAAGCAGGGATAAAACTTCCATACATAAGAGAGTTCAGCAGCAGCTAAGACCGTGTCTCAGTTCAACCAAAAATTCAGCTTTCAGTCTCCCACTACTTGGATCAAGGGTACCGGAGTTGTGTGTCTCCATGCATTGTTCATGTACTAAGAACAGCTGTAATTGAGAATTATTAAAAGGAAGATCGCTGGCTACCTACATTTGCAGGCTGTGTTCTGAATCAAGTATTGCCTGTCCTCTTATAGCTGCAAAAAAGCCATAGAAAAGCCAGGTTGTGCATTCAGCAAATTCAGCAGAATCACGGTCACAGGCCGACCACCTTACCCAAATGAATTTACCACTGCTTGGCAGTCCACAGTGCACTGACCTGGTACTGAGTGTGCAACCACACTCTCAGTGCTCACGAACATGAATTGGACCCAGAGGTCCTCTCTTTGTATGCAGTAGCTGAACATTTTTACCTGCTCCTACTGACAAAACCGGAATGTCTCCAAACCCCACCTCCCTGCAC
Source organism: Aegotheles bennettii (assembly GCA_013398125.1). Taxonomy (NCBI): domain Eukaryota; kingdom Metazoa; phylum Chordata; class Aves; order Caprimulgiformes; family Aegothelidae; genus Aegotheles; species Aegotheles bennettii. The sequence goes on from VZRW01008443.1 coordinate 40,917, forward strand.
ATCCTGGAACAAAGGAAAAAAATCAGCAGGAGATTGACAGAGAGATGGATGACAGTGGGGAGGAGGAGATCCACTGTAATGAGTTTGGTCCCGTGGAGCAAAGCTCACAATAATAATGATTGGCACAAAAGAGTCCCAAGATAAGCAATACAACAATTATCACAACAGGAGGCATTTGCTCAGATGAGAATGACTGTGGCAGCTAAACATAGCCAGCTTCCCCAAACAATGAGGAACATAGGATAGTGCATTTCAAGTATTTTGGAAGCATAAATTACTTTACAGCTTTGTTCTTTTGAGAGTTCCTTTCAAAAGGATCTTTTCATTTCAGGACCTGTTTGCAAAGAGGCATTTGAGCCCCAAGATGCAAAACAGCAATGTGTCTCCTCTAACAAAGTAATAGAAGTATTTAGTGTGCTGGTGATAATGACAAGGATGGAATCTAAGAAAGAAAAGTTGTGTGAAGTATCAGATTTAATACACCAAATATTTCTAGCATGGAAAATTTGAGAAAGATTTCAGCTCACTTGCAAATGCTAAGTCTAGCCAAGCATATAGGACCAGAGCAATGGCTGCTACTATGCACGAGCTAATAGCCTTTTCACATCTTTTAACCTGAATGATCAAGTATATAGTGTGACATCTCTTCAGATCTCATTGGAGATAACAAATAAATAAACAACTGGAAAGTACCCATGTTCTCATCTCTCTTAGAAAGGTGAAAGGGCTACCAACCCTTTCTGCATACTGTTTTCACCAAGGCACTATCCACATAAATTACAGTGCAAAATAACCCTGCAGCCATTTTAAGACATCTACAGATTCACTGTCCAAATCTATTACCCGACACTGTTTTTTCAAATGATCTCTGTCTCCCTTAGTGTTAAGCTATCATGGTCTCTATCATCAGGCAAAGTTTTGTAAGAGACAGGAAAAGGCAACTTGTTTTATATATCTCTCTGTCTAGGACTCTTCCTGAAGGAAGTCCAACCCTGTACAGTCTAGGAAGCAAGAGAAAATAATGAAACATTTGCTTATACATCACTGTTTTAGATGGGCTCCTAACAGACCTTAGACAATTTCAGCTCAGCATTCTCACGTGAAAACATCATTAAAAATCAACATAAGTAATACCAGCAGGACGTGTTCCTTCAAATGAAACCTTGTGTTCTGAAGTCTGCAGCCTGAACCAGCCAGATACCAAAGGTACGGACAGCTTCAGTCCTAGGCCATGTCTCAGTTGTGCTTTGTGGTACCATCTATATGGTCACAGCAATGAAAGTGAACTCATACTGATACAAATGTGCCCACACCAGGCATAAAAATATTTTGCCATATTGCCATAGCTGTGTTTCTGCCAGCACAGAAGAATTTGCTTGTCTAGGAGAAGTATGCACAAGGGCAAATGGAGTAAATTCTAATCAACAGAAGTTCGGGTTTCTCCAAGTACTTTGTTTTCAGTGGAATAATCTTGCAGATCGTTGCCAGTCCAGGTAATCGACCAAAAGAACATGAATACAAACTGATCTGTAGAAGCTTTCTTCTAGCATTCCTGTGACTGCTAACAGACCATCAGCCCTCCTCATTGCCGATAAATCAAATTAAGGGCACCCAGGGCAGCACAGGAACCAACTGCGCATTTTTATTAAGACAAAAGTGAGTCTCGTAAGCTAAACCATGAGCAAGCTTTGGTTTAACATAAAGACTAATGGATTTAAGAAAGTTACTTTGGACACCTGAGTCAGTTCAATTCTTCTGACATAACCTCTGCACGGATCAAGGGCAAGTGGAGGCCTGTCAGCAGGCAAAGTTTGCAGAAAAGTAAGTGTTGCAACAGAACTATCAGGTTTTGTATGAAGAAAGTATGAACATAAGTAAGTGGAAGGAAGAAGGAAGCAGACAGGGAAGGTGCCAGAAAAACAATAGAAGAGGGGTTTAAAAGAAAGGCATACATTAACTGCCACAGAGCACTGTAAGCACTGTTTCAATGAAGCAGGAAAGACAGCTGCCAAGAGAGTGAAGAACATATCCAGAGACATAAAATACCCAGATAATGAAACATGAGAACTGTGAAACTCAAGAACTTTGCCCAAGGCTTATAAGAAGGTTGATAAAGTGAAAAAATAAAAATAAAGATGAGGTGAATGATCCAAACTGGCACCTACCCCTAAAGATGGTAAAAGAAAAGAAGGTGTAAGCCCCATGTACCAATGCCAGCCAAGCAGAGCCCCAGAGACACAACAGCAGCCGCCACAATAACTGGGTCGCTTGCCCTACTCACACCAGACTCATAGTGCTCAATATACTCATCAACATCATGACACAAATTCTCCTTAGTCAATAGCCCAGCGCAAAGAAAGGGTTCTCCCATTAAACTGAGAGAAAACATACACAGGACTAAGAAAGTCCTAACATCCATGTAAACCATCTACACAAACTTTCAACAAATCCACAAGCTTAGGAGGAATTCAGTGAACACAGAATGATAAAGATAACAGGCAGCTCAAGGAATAAATTCAAAGAGGCAGAATTACAGAACTGAAGGGAAAAATGTAGACTCATAAAAGTGGTATTGCTGTAACTAGTGACAGGACACAGGATTTGTGTGAACTCTGCAAGTCCTTCTGTCTTGCCCAGCTTTGTCTTGGCCAGCCTGGAGCTTGGAATTATGTGGCATAGCTGTCTCAGCAGGTGACACCCAGGTAACTGCTCCCCCAATCCACTTTAGCTCAGCTTTGTGCAGTTGTGTGGTGCAATGCCTATTACTACAATACTTCTGGTGTACCTCAGGTCCGAAACCTGAGATGCTGAAGGCTTACCATCATTTCCTCTTCTTGGTAAAGACTGAAGCCACTGACCAAAGGACCCAGAGAGGCACTGGACACAGAGGAAAGAGCAGGTTCTTAGAGATCATATGTAATAGTTTTACTGAAGTTACAAAACATAATTGCTTAAAAAAATAGGTAATTTGGACTGCTAGTAATATTTCAAGCAGAATAATAACAACCGGTGCATGGTGACTAAACTGTTGCAACACTAATTAGAAAATAAACTCTTGACTTTGCAGAGAAGGTATATTCCTGTACTCTATATAAGCTGCAGAGTAACAAAAGGCAACAACCCACTATCTGATGAAATAAACAAACAAATAAAACAGTCTGAAATAGTTATTCCTTTTTAACATTTTTTCATTATTTCAGGAGGTATTAGTCACTGAATACTTCACTAAATGGTGTGATAGGGTTTGGTAGTACCCAGGACCTTATATATCTTTTCCTATGATTTTTTAACTTGTTCTCAACTCAGTAATTTTTGTCTTTGATTTAAATATTTTCTGTTCTCCAGTGTCTTTTTCACAACCAATTTCTGCTTCAGTTGCTGTTGTTACTGATTTTGTTCCTAAGTCATGAAACCTTATGATTATCCACAAATCAAAATATTTTAGAACAATTTTGAAATGGGACAAAGCAAGCTGGATGCACCCTTAGTTAAGAAATTACAAACTATATACAGGCATTGTAAAATCATGAGGAAGATGCTCATAATTTACAATATTTACTTGAAAATTATTATTTTTAATATATCACTCTTTGATTAATCTTTTCCTGTTTTTCACGCTTTTGGAAGTCACAACTTTCTATCATAAACCTTTCTGTTGAAAGCATTTTGTATAGGACTTCAACAAAAAAGCAAGTGGGAGGCAGAGATTGTTTAATCACTGGACTCTGGGAGTAGAGGCTTTAGGACAAGTATGAAGTATAATTCTGCAAAACCATTTTGCATAACCTCATCATCAACACAAGATGTCACACACACAGACCTTGGAGGCTAGAGGAGGAATGGAAATGCTTGCATTTTCTTCCAGATGGTAACAGATCTCTGCCCATCTTTCAGTGGATGCCACACAGGAAGGCTTTTTGATTTCTAGGCACAGTAGTGCAATCTGAAATGTTTTTGTTGGAGCTCCACTGTTTTAACCAGCCACACACACAAGTTCAATGCTAGTGCATGCATAGAAGAATGGCTGTTTAACATCACTTTCACAAATGACATTTTGGTTTGAGACACTGCAGAAGACAGCTCAAGGATATGAGCTGCCAAGTGCCTAGCTGATTTAAAACCACTGGAGTGAAACATGAGTATTATGCCATTTATCTCTATAGAAATCAAAAGCCTTCATTCCCTTCCACATTTACAAAAATGGCATCTGTCTAACAAAACCTGCTGTCCCTCAGTTATCATGATAATCACAAAGGTCTAACGGGGAGGAGAGGTGTAGGGGGAATGCCGGTCCGACTTGCTGGTATGATACTGCAGTAGAACAAAAGATGGGAAAAAAGCCCCATTATCCAGACAATCTTATAAAATTATCTTTTGTTTACACATGGACCAACAAACCTATGGTGTGAAGGGAAAATGATTTTTTTCAAATCAGTACAAGTTTTATGGCATAGATGCCTTTAAGCTTAATATGGTTTAAAAAGTGCTATTTGCTAACCCAAAAGAAACAAAATGCGTACAGAAATGAGTGAGTCACTATCATAGCCTTCATTGGCCTATACCAAAGAGACTTCTTAGGCTGAAGACACTGATCTCTATTTCTTGAGGTAACAAGCTAATAGTTGCCTCCCACACTGGCAGTGAAATATAGAGGTGACAGAAAACAACTGATTGTCAATCTCAAACCTGCAGCAGCTACATCTTCTTTGTATGCTTTCTTTTTTGTCTTTTTAGGTGAAAGCACAGAATATGTGTAAATGTAGGTTTGCACATTGTAAACTATGAAACATCCTCCCGAGGGCCATGAGGAAACCTCACCTAAAATTAGATCAGGTAAAATAGTAGAGAACATACTGCAATTACATAATGCCATTAAAATTAGGAAGAACTTAACTCTGCAAAAGCATTCTTTTCAAAAACATAAGTTTGGAACAGAAAGCTGTTTGGACTTTTAAAATCGTCTTTACTATCCTGAGCTGGCAGAGACCCATATTTTGTGTGTGCTTGTCAGGGCAGGGCAGAGCAGGGCAGAGCAGAAAGAAGACAGAGGCAGAAGGAACTCAAGACCTTGGAAATATTTGTTTTGAGACAGTAATTATAATTTTCAGCTTGAACATTTTTTAAATTTACCGTAAGTAAGACTTTTTAATTAGCCAAAACCAAAAGCCCTCAACAAAAACCCCTGAAAGACTGAACAAACTCTAACTTTAAAAATACAAAATTTAACATGTAAGCATAGTTTTTCTCTCTCTCCTTCCTTTTCTCCCACTTTCCTCTTGAGGGTTTAAGCATGTTATCTTTGGATCAACAGCATTTTCTGAGTACATAAAATAGCAATTTTTTCACATTTTCCTTAATCTCTTTCGGCTTACATATTTAGGACTTCACAGGTTCTCAGTAAGAAGCACAAGCTTAGTAAACCTTTAGCTGTGCTGGTGAATGTGCCTTCTGTCTATATTTAGCATGAATATTTTATGATTCCTATTCAGTTCTAGAAAGCAGAGGAAGGGCTGTTAAAATAAAAACAAATAAACCCTAGGATCGCTTTCTAAAAGGGTTAGTTGTTCTGCAGAAGTAATTTTGACTAATAGAGAGGTTCTTCTGGCTGGTATTTGTAAACCTATTGCCTTGCCTCAAAAAGTCAGTGGAAAAGACTACTTCTTTCAGCTGTTGTGCATCGTGGCACACACCAAAAATAATTCACCCTTCCCCAAGCATACTATATCCCTCCTTGCTATTCTCTGATGAGTGAAATGAAGGCTATATACCTCTGGGAACAGTTTTTAATTCTCTGCTTGTTCTACTCCTGTTACAGTTCTCCTTGGAGAATTTGATTTGTAACTGTCAGCAAGTGATATGCTTTAACAACAACAAACAAAGCCAAAAAAAGAACCCCACATATGCCATACATTCTAGTCTTTCTAAATACTCTTTGCATCGATATAAATATCTTATATTTACTCCTTACGTTATTCCTGTCTCACTTGAAACAACATTTCCTCCCTCTCTTCTGGCTTTTCCTCCATTGCTGTCTTCCTCCTCCCATCCCTCCATCTCTTCATCTTTCTCTATTTTCTTCAGACTGAATAAGCAAGGCACCACCTTGCCCCACATCAGGACATTGCTCAGATTTTTGCATGTATTAGTAAATACATGCATGTTCACATGTTCATGTGAACATATGCATGTATTTCATCACATCCACCCTCTTTAGCAGAGGCATGCTCTCAGGTGACTGCCATCCCTGAATATCATGAACAAGACAAAACACAAATCAGTCCCCAGGAGCTGAGGATAAGGTTGTTTCCCTCATTGTTCAGTCCTGCAGTTAGCAGCATCCTGATTTCAGATTTTTGAATCAAGGAGACCGATATATGTGTTACATTCATGTTTTGGAAAATGCCCTCCATCACTGGAAACCGGAAACCCCTTAAAAGCAGTTGCTGCCCATTTCTGATGATAAACTGTCAGGAAACACTCTCCATATTTGATAGCATATCTATCCTAGAAGTCTGGTTTTGTTTAGGACTCAGAACTCAACAATATATTAGGCCTAATTCTACTTTATCTACACTCAAAGCCAAATTACTCAGATTCAGTAACAGCCAAGCTCTGCACCCTTTTCCAGCTTAAGGGTTTGTGAGATAAAAGACATCTAAATACATTACCCATACGAATAACCATTATGTTAAACATATCCCTCTTTTGCATTATGCGTTTTTCTATTACATAAAGTTATGAATCTGTCACCTTGAGGGCACATTCACAGTGGTGGTGATACAATTTACTCCCCCTGCAAGGAACCCACATTCCCATTTACCTGCAACTCATAACAGCCATTTTCAGACCTACTGTGATCCTTACTGTCAGCATCAGGGAACTGAACACCTTTTTTGGAGAGTCAGTATTGTGGGGTTTGTGCATGCATTGAACCACCCCACACACACCCCAGAAGACAGAAACAAAACAGATTTGCTAGTAAGCAAATACATCCCTAAGCTTAGTATTTTAATAACTAAAATGCATGAACCTTTAAAGCCAGTATCTCACGTGTGATTCTTGTTTTCTGAAGCCACACTGTAAATCCTAGCAGTACATTTAGCCAAGGTAGCATAAAACAAATGCTGGGCCATGTGGTGTGAACAGACGGGCGTTGAAACAATGCCAGGAGAACCTGCAGGAGCTCAGCACCATTTCAGCTCTGAGCCTCAATATGAAATACAGCCTCCTTCAAGCTAAGGAAGAATCTTTGCTGCCAGAACTTAGGGCAGATCAGACCTGTAATCAAAGAGTAATCTTACAAATAGAGTTTTCTTGATAATAGAGAAAATTGCAAAACTTTCAGGAAAGTGAAACTGGAGCCTACTAGTCTTGCACTTTCTCAGATTTTCCTTTTCATTAGTGTTAGATGCTCCAAGAAGTATTTACACTTAGAAAAGCTCGATTCTTTACACTCAGTGAACTTACAACTTAGCTGATTGGGTCTCGGAGAAGCATATCTTTCTTTGATGAACTGCCAACAATGAAGATTATTTTAGCAGGAATAAAGGGCTAAGACTTTCTAATTTAAGCTAACTGAGGCAAAGTTGCTTGAGGTTAGTAATATTTGCTCAGTCTTGGGAGTAACTGAGAGTGCAAAAAAACAATTAGAAACAAAGGAATTAGAATAGTAAGGTATGTTTTACAGCAGATTTCAGAAGATCAGTCCAGAGACTCACTTGTTTAATTAGCTATGTAACGTGAGATACTACTAAGTAATGGAAATGAGATGAAAATGAAAACAGAAAAGAAACTGTTAATAGACTTATAAGGCTTCAGTTTTGCTTTTAAGAACTGTTGCATACAGACAAGCTCCCATAGACTCCTTTGGATAACTTAAATGGTCTTTACTTCAGCTCTCTTTTTCTCCATGTCTCTATGCGCTACTTCTGAATTGAGAAGTTCTTCAAACACAGCAAAGTCCTGATTATAAAAAGGCAGGGTGCTCTTTTAAGTGTTTGCCATCACAAAGGAATTGTTTATTGTTTGTTGTTTATTGCCTGTCATCAATAATAGCATTTTTTTCCTACAACTTTCTTTGCATTATTACATAATCATTTTTCAAACCACTCTGTTGGTACTAATCATTTCCACATCTCGTGTATTCAGACAGTGCAAAAGTATTTGCCTGAGGAAGCAGAACAAGCTAGTATTGAATGCAGAGACTGCGTTCCAGAAGTCTCTGCAGCCATAGCTGCCTTAGTTAGAGGCAAAGTCTCACAATCCTGCAAAGCGTAAAACTCGCTCTCAGTTTATATTGTCACTTTTATCCATCACATTGTTCTTTGAAGCCAAAAGCACAACTTAATCTTCCTGTGTGACCCATAGTGTCAGTGCAGCCTCTGTCCTGTAGACGTGATTCAGACCTGTGTTGGACAACTGCAAAATGAGCAAGCTGACATCTCCAGTTATTCTGTGTTTACACCAGTGCACTGAAGTAACAGGACGTGATGTTTTATAAATAACTGCACCTCTAATGCCATAAATGGTACAAGGATTGCACGTTATCTGAGGTAAAGTAGGCTTGTTTACATCCCGTAGCACATTAATGAAAGGAACATGAGCTTTCTTTGATCAAGAGATGCCGTCCCAAGTTTTACATCATGGCTACAAGAGTCTAATAATACAAAGTAATTCCAAGTGTCACTGAGCAAGTTGGGCTGTCTTTCTTTTGCTTTTTCCTAGGAGCGAGGTAGATCCTGCCTGCTGCATTGCTGGTCTCTGGCACTCACCAGGACTAGTAAAGGCTTCAGCTTATTTCAGACTTCAGATCAATCTGCAAACAGCAAAAGATTTCCATATATGTGAGATGTTCTTAAAAATCCTTAAAGTAATATTAGACTCCTCATGCAAGACATACAAGCTCATTTAAAACAGGCTTCATCACTCTGACTTCAGCATAAAATCTAGCACAGGAGTTACGTATGTTCATTGGAGTAATGTAGATGTACACATACATTCCAAGCATTTAGCCTGCAATAAAACTTAAAAAAAGCCCACCAAACCAACCGAAAACATCTTGAAGTCAGCATTAAGACTTTGTTTTGCAAAAGTATTGAATTTATTAGGGAAATGAGAAAACCAATCCATAAAATCTTGTTTATAAAATGGAAAAAAAATCCCTGAAACAAATGAAGACTCAAAGCAGAAATAACGTGCATCTCCAGGAGGGTCAACCTGTAAAACTGCTCTGCCTCATCATATGATTAGAAGCTTGAAACGACCATCATGAAGAAGCAGCCACTTCATAATTAAAAAGCAAACAAAAAAGTGCTAGAGTAGATGAAGTGTTTCAGGTCAAGTGTTTCTCTCCTTATTTAGCAAACTCACACACATTTGAGAAACATACCAAATCACAACAGTAACAAAATTCTTAATTTTTGAACAGCAGTTCCCATTAGGAGGTGAGCAGAATGGGGAGTACGAGCCACGTCTCCCGCATCCCAGGCCAGTACACCACCACTACAGTATCATGAAAATTAGACAAGTAAAAGAAGCCTCTTTCTAAATCTATTCACCTTTTTTGTGTTCTGCTGACATAGCTGAAAGGGCAGCACACAACTCATGTAAATTAAGTGTGGGTACTTCAGAAATCAGGGCTGTAAAATGCTTTCAGAGCTCCAAGGATAGCACTCTGTTAAATTATCACATTCTGCAAAAGTCTTCCTGGAAAAGGATTATACTATGACAAAGAAGTGAGAGGGAGGAAGGGAATAACCTACTTAATGCTCTGATTTGGAACAGTTTAAGAAACGGTGCAGTAAATGGTGTACTAACAAATGTGGGATGGCCAGCTAGACTGAATGTAACTGTCAGGTGTAACAGAAGCATTAAGGTTGGTATAAACAACATAAAAATGTAAATGTGTGTGTCTGGATGGCCAGGAAATAAACAGGAGATCCTGTATTGGTATCAGTGGAGATGAATTCCAAAACTGAAAGTGAGGAATGCATTGCTTCTGCGATGCCCAGAAAGTTGCATCCTGACACAACTACCACACCAATGACTTCCGTCCCCATGACAGGAAGATGGCAACAGGACTGAGAAATATTGCCTATGCCATTTCTTCAATAATCAAAGAATTTCCTTCCAACACCCTACCACAGAAACAGACAAATATTCCAAACAAACAAGGGAAAACAGACAAGGAGCAGCAAACTTGTTTGAGATTAACAAAACCACAGGAAGCAAAATTCTGATGGGCAGGACATTTCCATAGTAAGTGCAACCTCCTAAAGATTGTGAAAGACCTGCTCCAAGCCTCCTGTGTTGTCTCCAGTACAGAAGGATCCCAGGGATGTAACACAGGGATGTCAGACACCAGCTGTCCTTGCCTTGTGTATTTGCACACGAGTAGTGCTGGACAGACTATGTGAGAACGCAGGCCTGGAGACTGCAAATGTGTGGGTGTGAGAATGAGAGTGATGAAAACTGAGAGAATGAATCAACTGAGAGAAGTAAAATAATCTTACTCAGAGGTTTTGTAAATAAATACAGCCTTTCGCTTCTGTAAAATCTCCCACAGTTTTGTTACACTTATTTCCCACAAACATAATATTGACATCCTTATCTGTTGCATTGCCAGCCTGGGGATGGCAACTGGATGAACTCAGTAGTCCTCCTTCCCTGTGCCTGCCCTGGTACAAAGTTCTAGCTAACAATTTTCCCTTTCAATTCGTCTTTCATTCACCAACTTTTTGTCTAATCTTATTCACATTTATTGTGTATTCTTTCCTGAAATCACAGCTCTCTATTGTGAAAAAGATAACAATGAAAAAAAAACCAAAACAATACTGTGATTGGAAAAAAAACACCACCAAAAATCAAAATGGATTGAATGTCATCCCAAGTTTTTTCTTACTTCAGGATAAATTACAGTGGTTTCATACAAGTTGAGATTTTTGGTATACATTCCTGTAAAAATTAATATGTTAGCTGACATCTCATCCCATGTGTTCTTAATACTGACTTGCTTCTGACAGTCATAACTAAGCAGACACTCGTAAATAATAAACTTTTGTATGTATCTCATTAGAACAACAAAGATGTAAGATATTTCACCCTAACGATTCACTTATCATTTTGGTTCACTGTCTGTAAATTCTAAGACTCAATTTCAGATGTGATTTTTAGTCAACCAAATGACAACGGGTATCACAAGTCTTTCAAATTACTATCTTCGATTATAGCCACATAGTGCCTACTGCCCTCCCCTCTTAAATAGGACATATAAGGTATAATACGCAAAATTTATTAGTCAGGAACCAGGAGAAGTTGAGTGGAAAAGAGAAAAATAAATTATGACTTCTGGTAGCTATGCTTTCAATCAGTTCACCATCTTAGGAACTTCTGGACACAGAAATTAGATGCAGTGGAATCCATCAATCTTTATTAATGTTTTCTATAAAAATCAAAGCAGTTGCATAATTACCTTCACATACCTGGTTAATTGCTTCTGAATACAGCAACATGCCACCCCCTTTTACTTTTTAAAGCCACTTAATTTTGAGAAGTCCTATCATTGTTACCAAGTGGAACATCTAGACTACAAATCTATTCTATTAGCTATGCAGCTGCAATTAGAACACAAAGTTTTTTTTCAGGTCTGAAACAGATGCTGACATTTTGAAAATGATGCCATTGATCATACAGGTCATTACACCACAGACATTTCCTGAGCCTGCTGAAATCAGTTGGAAAAATAGCTATCACAACAGGACTATATTCAATACAACAATGCTGTTTCCTCTCTAGAAAATACCTGTCAGCTGATGACACTACACTTGATAAAGGTATCAACCACATCCAGTGACATTCTAAATTATGGTGCTTTCACAAAGAGCTGCTTCTAGCAGCATGTAGCTTCCCAGAAACGCCTCTTGCTAATAATGCAAGAAACTCAGCAGTAGTTAGCAATTTAGAACACAAGGAATTAATCTTTTTAGATATTCTACAGCTAGAACCCAGTTTCATACAGTACAAGACCCAAGCCTCAGGTGTAGGATGACACTAAAGGTACATTACTCAGAATTAAACACAACCCCTGACCACTCCTCACCTGGATAGCACAATACTGAACTCAAAAGATGGGATCCCATATGAAAACGTGCACACCAAGCAAATTTTGCTATTAATTCTTGTGAGCGACTGCAAGAATTTCACATTTTAGAGAGGTTAGAAAGGATGACTTTTTTGACATTTTAAGTTGCACTGAAAATAATGTCTGAGTTAGCATTTTGTTTTATATATTAATAATTCCTACTAAGAGCTGTCAGTCTGAGATCTTTAATGTATTTTTGTTCTGTTTATATTCACTTTTTAATTACTCAAGGAAGTTTCTTCATGTTATGGTATTTGCATACAATGTTTGTGTAACAGCATTATTCCATACTGTGATTTGCCATTCTTTCTGTATTAGAACATTCCCTCTCAAATCAGGATTCATCTTCCCTCCCAACAGCACAACAGGGAAGATGGCTAGGATTCTCTAATATCCATGCACTAGATCAAGAAAGAGAACTGCCAAAAGGAAATACTGTATCCTGACAAACCAGTAAACTCATGTTTTCACTCTGCATTGGAAATTGCATATCTTTTCAAGATACAATTTTCTTAAAATAGCCCATTTTCAGGTCCATAAATTCAGGATCATGTTTTCACTCACAAAGACTTTTTTCTCCCTTGATCCCTAGTCAGAAGTGACCAACTGTGAAATGTATCATGATAAAAGCTTAACTGATGTCGATGTTATCTCATGAAATGTTTTGGATTTAATGGAAGAGGGTTCTTAACAGTTCCACTGAAAGCACTTTTATTTCCACAAGCAGGGAGAGAGCATGCCTCAGCTTTTTTGAGGGGAGAGATGTCTTCTCCATGCGTGAAAGAAAAGTCAGTGAAATTTGCGAAATACCATGGTGTTCAGATTTCCATGTTCCCTTACAATACGAAGAAGTGGCTATTTATTTAGAAAAACAGCTCTGTATTTGACAAAGGAGAATGAAGGATCCATCAGCTCTACATGTTTGACACTTGATGAAGAAGCTCTTGAACACATTTATTTACCACTCAGTCTTGTTACTGTATGGCCTCTCTTTTCTGACTTGTGTGGCATTCCACGGAAACAGTTCAGCTGGCACATTTTCTGTAATGCATTCAAATAAAAAATAACCAAGTCTCTCCAGTCTTACAGCTGTTTATGCTGCTCAGCCACCACCAGTCTCTGGGAGCTCCTGCCTGCCTCAAGTCCTCCTGTCTGTGCCATTGCTGGACACTTGCTGCTGCTCAGGAAGCAAGTTACTGCACTAGGCTCTCACATCTGTAGGTGGAGGTCAGTGCTGTCCAACTGATTGGTATGCACTTCTTCTAAAAGACCTGCTCTTCCCATGAATTTGAGACACCAGACTGGGACTCTGGAAAGATGGTGCCTGTTCCTGTCCCAGCACTACACTGACAGACAGGTGACAGACTACATCGCTGAGCCTCATGACATTTTATTTTCCGTAATTCAGAATTGTAATTCTAAAGAAACTTCTCTAAAGAATTCTGTGAGCTGGATACTGCTCTATTATCCCTCAGATGAAAAGGAAAAGCATATTACGACAGGTTACGGCTGCTAACTCCCATAAAGCTGAGTGAAGTACAGCCAAGCGGTTGTGTGAATTTTGGCAAACTAAAAACTATCAAACTCTTTTTCTTCACTACAGACCTCTTAGAGAATGGCAAGATGCTTTTTTTTCCCAAGCTATTTTAGTGGAAAACTCAGAGTAGTCAACAACATTATTGTAGCACAAGGCTTCTTGTGACCCATTACAGGGGTTACATTGCTGCAAAAACACAACAGAGAAAGCAAGTCCTCTGCAGCCCTGACTACGTGACTCCTCTCATCTTGTCTGACACACTGGAGTCAACCACTGAAGTTAAAAGGGTAATCTGTGACAGCATGAAGAGTAACTCTCACCCAAGCTGAAAAAAATTTATACCACACTGGGAAGAAACACGTATCTGCAGAATATATTCTCTGCTGCACCAGCCTTTAACTTGCAGCCAAATTTTGCTTTTTTTTTTTAAATATACAGACTCCCTTCTTTCCTAAATGTCTGAAAAAAACTTGCAGGGGGAAAAAAACCACCCCACCCCAAAAAAACAACCAACCTCAAAGAAAACTCCACACTACACAACTACTCCCTCTTTCTCTGGTCCACTTAAGTCTTCCTCTCTACTTGTTTGTCCAGCTCATGGAACAGAACCATTTTATGTGTATTTCTCCTTAGTTACACAACCAGAACTCATCTTGCTCCTTGTCCAAACTACTGAACCAAAGGCAAGTGACAGTGCAGGAGAGGTTACACTGGCATCAAGGTGTGAAATGCTAATTTCACTGTATTCCTAAATTATTGTAAATACTCAAGTCTAAGAAGGTAAATGGCCAGACTGTGACACCCTTGAGTGAAACTGGACCCCATGGGAAATCTTGATAGAACCACTTACTAAGGTACTGCTGGAAATGACTAGAAGACATGATAAATATCAACTCATTTGCTTAAATCCCTTGGGATTCATTTTCTCACAGATGCCTTCCCATGTATTTTGAACAAAACTCAGTTCTTTCATGCCCTGTGAAAGTTATATTGCTGTATTCTTCATCAAAGGAAAATAAATCTTTGCAAAGTGTGCACTGGAAAAGGACACTACCGACTCACATTAACAGTGATTCTGCAACCAAACAAAAGAGTTCAGATTAACTGTGACCGACAGTTGCTGTACTGAAGCTAGAGAATGCAGCTTCTCACAAAGTGCATCCAGATCATGCTGTATGCTGGTTCATTTTCAGATGTCAGCAACTTTCTGCATTCCAAAAAAATAGTAATCCTGTAACTGGTGAAGAATGTAAAGCCCCGTGCTAGTTAAAAGCAAAACCAATCCATGTTGTTTCTCAGCTATTGTACTGAACAAGTGAAACTGCTGACTTTTAATCAATGTATTGTGTCTGTCTTGTTTCAGATCAGGGCCCTATTAAGCCACCAGTTAGTTCACTGGTGTGAAACACATTTTTTTTTCTTTCTACATGGACCCATTAATCATAATAGACCTTAATTTCTTTTTCCATTAAGGCAATTCAAAAACAGTCTGCAATGAGTTTATAATCTGCAAATGTTTTTGTACAATTTAATACCATGAGCCATAGTATTATATTCAAATAACAACACATATTAAATTTCATTTGGCATGTGGGAAAATAAAATGAAAGGATGAGTTTTGAAGCATAAACAGGATAAATAGATAGGATTCTGCTTCATCATATTGAATAATTACATCCTGGCACAGTGCCCAAAGCATATTCATCATGAAGAGACTACAGTGTACAGCACACTGCCAAAGTCTAACTTCCTCAGACAAAGGCCAGATGACTCTGACGAATGAGAAGTCTTGCAGAATTGTTTGCTACTGCTGCATTATAGGTTCCTGGAAATTTGTTGAATTGCAATTCATCATTACAGCTCATTAAAAAGGGTCATAAATATAAAAGCTGTTAATTACACCTGTGTTGTGCAAGTGCTTACATTGCACTGATTGCATTCCTTACGCATCTCCCAGTTTGCAATGGGTTCCCCTTCAGGGCTCCTCAGCCTGGTTTAAGGACTGAAGAAGGCTGTCATCATTGTTTGCATGGTAAGGAAACACAGTATTGTTCCTATCAGGCTGCTGCTGTGAGGCTAGGCCATCTGTGCAGCTTACAAAGAATTTACACTTCGCAGACCTCTGTCTTCTGGTGGGTTTTTGCCTTGGAAATATGCTTTACTTCTGGCATTGCCTAATCTGCTTTATTTTGGCCTGCAATCATTCCCATCACCCTACAGTCTACCTTATTAATAAAAAACTAGAAAGCACCAGGCACCTAATTCACACATCATGAAAGAAAACGATTCAGTTCCTGGTTGTGAGAGCCATGTTGTCAGAACTGCAGCAGATGCCACTGTTGGCTTCATTTGTTAGCCCTGCAGAGTTGATGAAGAGGATATGAAGTCAAATTTTCTTTTGTTTCCTCAGAACAGTCAATCTGCTATAAGTTATCCTCCTGCCATAATATCATTTATTCACCCCATCAAAGGTACTTTGTCCAATCTTCAGGTAATTGCCATGCAAGTACCATTCACAAGATTCAGTGTACCAGGCCCAAATGAAACATAAAGTATTTATAATTTTGCATTAGAACATGCTTCCAACCAAATCAGTGGCATAAGATTCTTCATGTCTTAAAATGAGGGTAACATAACCTACAAAGATTTTTTTTATTATTGAAGTGAAACATGAAAGACTAAATTAACCACACATAACTATACAAAATCCTCTTTTCTCCCCTTTTCCATTTCAACAGCCCCAGCTCAGAATTACACTGCTTAAACCTGAGCATGAGAAGCAACCCCAAGTTAAAATCCCTTCCTCGTCCAGTGCAGAAGCAGGACTGAAATGTATGCGTGACACTACCCCAGGCAGTCACCAAGTCCTGTGCTGGCCTGCACAAAGCTGCACACTGGGCCAAAAGCCAACAGGAGCAGGCAGGAGGACGAGAGGCTTGCACTGTGTTTCCTGAGGGACAGGGTCAGCACAGGGGAGTATATTTTGAGATGTATTTTCCCTTTGTGGTATTCGAGGCAAAGCAGTGCCACCAAGCTGACAGGGACACAGCAGGGCAGCTGGGGCTGGAGAAAGCCATGAAATGGGATTTCCCATGGCAGAGGTGAGGCCAAATCTCATGTCTACAAATGATCCATTTCTTAGTAGACCTGGGAGAGATTTCTTGACTAAGGCTGGTCCAGAGAGGGAACAGACAGAGGTGATGTTTGCCCAGCTGTTTCATTTCCAAAGGGAAGATGAAAAAACGTATTTCAGTCTCATACCATAAACCCAGCCTGCCTCTTTCTCCATCACACGCAGCTTCTCCTCTAGAGAGGCCCACAAAGCATGTAACTTTTCCCTTGCTTCTTATTGATGCTCAAGGACTTTTTTTACTGTGACTGCTCATTCTGAACATAAGCATTCCTGAAAAGTACATGGCCAGCTGGACAAAATGAGGGTCTCAAAGTCAATACCAACACAAACACAGAAGCTCAGAACTGTTAATTCATATTACAGAGACTGCTAAAACAAAAGAGTAAGGCTATTGTCAGCAAAAAATCCCACCCTATCTTGGTTAATCTAGTTACTTGTCTCAAAAAATATTTAGACTACAAGTGCAACCTTATGCTAGTTGCATTGCATCTCTCCCTCGACACAGAGTAAGAAGATTTTCTTTATAAAAAATCAAGGAAGAGATTCAAAAGAGTCACAGAATTAGAAGACAGAGCTTTGGGTCTGTTCTCCCATGAGAGAGTTTTTCAAGCTCAAAAGTTTGTCCCTTTGAGCTAATTCTTTATGTGACAAATCTGAACAAGAAGAAAATGCTCCCGTTTTAATGCAAAATGAAGAAAAAAGAAAAAAGATTTCACCAGTCCAAACCACAGAAATTAAATTAACATTTGCATTACTTCTCTTTTCTTTTGATGGGACCTGAACTTGAACAAATTGCAGCCAGTTACTGTTCTTAAATGAGACGAGATGGACAGATCTTGGTACTGGGCTTTTTACAGGCAGCCTAGCATCAGGCAGCTGTCTACACCTAGCCATAGCAAGGCTGTAACTCACTCTTTCCAGGCCACAATATACCTTCCAGTTACTGTACAAAATACCCACTAAAATCAATGACAGCTTCACAAAAATAACTGGAGTTATACCTGGATCTTTTAGCACATGGGGCTCTGTTTGGTTCAGTTTGGAACAATCGCCAATACGTGTTAGTGTTCACTGAAAAAAAAAAAAAGCATTTATTAAAGATAACACAGATCTTTTAAGATGTTTTTGGCAACTGCAGACTAATCTTAAAACTGCTTTTATATTAATGCCCTTTTATGGAGGATTTGAAAGTATTTTGAGGTTTCTTTTCTGTTGAAGTCTGAACAAAAGCAATGCAACAGGAGTACTATGCTTTTCTAAAAGCCAAAAATGTCTCTTCTGTGTGGAAACAAAGCAAGAAAGAAGAAATGCTAATACTCTGATAAAGAACACATTGAATTACTACTAATGATTAGAATAAAAATGGTTCTTTACCACCTTGAAAACACAATAATGCTTGTTCCTAACCTGGCATTATGCATTACTCCTTCCCAACAGAAAAAAAATACCACTACAAGACTGAGTATCTAACTGTAATGGCAGTTGACTCTGTGTTCATTCACCAGTCATGCCAGTCTTAAAAGACATCTTCACAGAAATTCAAAGACTTTCATAGAAATTCTCAACTCCATTAGTGTTGTTGAAAGGACTGCAATATGAACACCGAGAGACCTTTTAATGTGCTGGGTTGGTCTCCAAATATAACTATAAACTAAAAAAAAAGTTTTGACATCCCACTCTAATTCCACCTTCTCAGAGAGATGTAAAAGCTCCTACACATGCAGTCAAGCTTTCTTTCAGCAACAGCTTGGTAGGAACCGGTGCCCGACTTGGCATTTGAAGGCAAGCAAAGTCTGAAGATAAAGGGTGACCCACTTAAAGCATTTGCTGCTTTAGATTTGAGAAGGCATTACCCCAGTCTGGCAGCAGGAGATCTGTTTTGAAATTTGAAATTGCTTTATCTTTTGCTCAGCAAGAATAATGAGATGAAAGGGATTAGAGACCTGAGCTGTGATTGAGACCAGAATACGTTACTATTTTCTAGCAGTTTAAGAAGACAGCAATGTCCTATTGCTATTCCTTCACAACATCACTGCAATTTAGAGCAGCTCTGCTCTTTTTTGGTCTCTGAGTGAAAATGTTTCTATTATCATTGTGTTTAAAGAGGGTGTGCTGAGACATGTCTAGCAGTCTCATTTGAACTCTTTCTTGATTGAAATAGTGCATTATTGTCATCAGCTATCAAGAAACTTTGTACCTCTCCTGGAAATTCACACTTTGACAGAGGCTGTTGGTGGATTTGTGCATATGAGTGCAAGCTGAAACTTGGTGTTTCTAAGGGTTACGTGCCAGCAATATAGAGTATGGCAGCAGGCTTCTAGGTGACTGTATAGACAGACGCCTGGCAGAAACCCCACACCTCTGGCTAGGATTGCACATTGCTTCTGCCTCCACCTGCAAGCTCTGAGAGACCCTCTGCAACTGACATTGCAGAGGGACACACTGCAGCATCCCAGCGGGTAAACGGGAGAGACCGCAGAACCTGCACTTAGCCATGCATCACTGCCCAAATCAAGATCTATTTGCGGTCCTCCTGTGGGTGCAGACTGACACTGTTGTTTCAGTGCCTGCCTGGAGTTCTCTTGCACAGGTAAGAGAACAGAGCTTGCCCTCTATCTAGAACACAGTCTCAATGGCACATTCAGGGGGGAAAAATTCATCCCCCTGATCCCCCCCTGTCTTTAAAAAGTCACTGCTTTCTTTGTGTCTAACCCTGCACTATCAAAAAAGGTAAATTCTGTATTTAGAAATCTCTTCTGATTCCAGGATATTTTTCTTAGTCAGATTCTTACAAGAACACCTAGAAGAAGGTTCTTTGTCTTCAAAAAAAAAAGAAAGAAAGCAAATTAAAAAAAAAGAATCAGTAACACCTATACCATGAATCAGTTACACAAGAGTAATTTCCCATATAGTAGGAGGGTGCTGAGGGAGATTCCACTGAGGGAGATACATCAGGTCAACATGGTCAGCCTGTTCCCAAGAGTGGCCTCATACCAGCATAACCTGGGAATTGATGCCTGTGATCACAAACTGGGAGAAAGGGTCATATTTTGCCTTGGTAGACCCAGCATTTACAGAGTCCTTAAGCACTTCTGAAGAAGAGTTCCACATAAATGAGTAACAACAAGCCTTTTTCCCCGAAAGACCTAGGCAGCCTTCATGCACATTTTTCAAGGCAGCCACTGGTCAGAATTTCTGGTTTGGAAGGCCAGGGCAGATAACTGAGATCAGCTACTCTGACTTTCCTCACACAGCTGAGAAGAGAATCGTATCCTCTGGGTCTTGCACAATGATTCAGCAGGTTTTTGTGTGGTCATGATTATTTTCTTCCTACTGCTAAAGAAAATCTGAAATCAGATTTTTATAGTATCTCACCAGAGTTCCTAAGAATGAAATATATTTATTTAGAAAGTTAAAGGTGCTTCCTTGGCAGAGTATTGTGGTGGGTTAACCTTAGCCAAAGGCCACATTCCCATTCACCCTCTCCATCACTATGCCTCTTCAGCAGGACAGGGGGAGGAAATAGGGTGAACAACCTCATGGGTTGAGGCAAAGACAAGGAGATTGCTTACCAATTACCGTGGTGAACCAGAGTTGACCTGGGGGCAAATTAATTTGCCATGTAAAATGTACTCAGGTAGTGAGAAACAAAGATGAACACACCAACACCTTTCCCGCACCCCCACCGCAGTGTGGCACCAGAACACGGTGGTTTCTCTCTGCTGCTCCTTCCCACTCAAACTTCTCCCTGCCGTGGGATGTCTGGAACACGGCTCTGACAGTGGGGTCTCCACAGGCAGCTAGGCAGATCCTCTCCAGCCCCAGGCGCTGCTTGGCATCGCCTGCCCATCCTTGCTCTTCCCTTTTTTTTCTTTACTCCTCTGCTCTTGTTGCCCTTTCTTCCATATGTCTTGGCAGCCACACTGGTGGCTGAGGGGCTGGAGCCATCTGGAACGAGCCATGACCAGCCCTGGGCATTGCCCAGGAACACTGGCTTGGACAAGCAGGAACACTGACATCTCCAGCAGAGATCCTGAAACTGAGCTGAGATTGATGCAATTTAAGTATTACAAAGGATGTGATTGAGGGGAAGAGGGGAGGAGAAAAAAATCAAGCTGACTGTTGCAAGACTTGTTTGTAAGGGTTGTCAGTGTATTTTGTCAACTAAACCACACAGCTGTTTGCGCTTAGGTCAGATCCCAGTACGGTGGGAGGAATCAGCAGTTCCTGACCTACTCACTCCCTGGGGCTGCATTTCGAGGGCATTGACTCATGCTCGTCCTCCCTGCCAAGGCTCACAGGGACCGTAGGACAGGCAGCCTGCCTGCTGCTGCCCCAGCCCTATCACCTTTCTCCCATTCCCAGGTTCCAGAAAATCTTTCCCAAAGCTAGAGATGGGACAGGTCAACAGCCTTCTTGCTCATTTTCAGCCAAGCAAGATGGAAGAAATCACACTACCCTTGAATAAGGAGAAATATGCAACATGTCTTCACGGCACATAGATAACAATGATCTTCTCTCTGTTGATGCTCAAGACAAAACAAGCTGAGTTGCAGCTACATTCAACAAGAAAAAAAAAGACAACTAAAAAGTTGTCTGCTGTTAAAGAAGAGATATTTCCTCAGGTCACTGTACCACTGCTGGATTTGACAAAAGCAATGCCGGTGTAAGCAGGCAGGTAAACAGGGGCTGCAGATTTGCAGGAGAAGGTAGAACTGGCCAAAATAAGGGCTGCAGCCACTGAGGCAGCTGCTCTGCCTGACCTGTGCCCAGGGAGGCTTGCAGTGCCTGGGCTACCCTAATGAGGACTGCAGAGAAGCCTGGGAGTTTTGCTTTTGACCTCATTCATTGACTTTGAGGGAATTGGAATCTCCTATTCAGGATTCACTTTGATTGCAACGGGCTGCCTTCTTCACCTCCTAACAAGCACTTACTTGAAAAGCCAAGTAATGGATTAACACTGCAGTGTTATTCACAAAAGACTCTTGTGTGGTATTAAAGGGAAGATGATTTGCAACACAAGCTCATGGAGTGCCTGGACTGATCCCAGTAGTAAGACTAAGACTGCACAACAAGTGAGTTTGGGTTGACCTGAAGAACTCTTCATTCAAATTAAATCCAATTTTCAGTCACAGCTAGGAATGATTAATAAAATGTCTCTCAGTGTTAACTCTCAAAGAAAAGGCAGTTAAAACTAACAGAAGATGATAGCACTCTCCTTGGTTTTACTAGCTCTGCCATTTAGAAAAGTCGTAATTCAAGAAACACAGATGGCTTTGATGCACCCATTTGAGTCTGGTGACACCACCACAAAGTTTAAAGTTAGGATGTGCTCAAGTAGTTTGTTAAACTTAATATATTGTTAGCATCCCAGTGTGCCATACTCCAAGCATAACAATGTTTTAAGCTATTAGTTGACAGTGGATACCTTTTGTCAGAGATCTTTCTTTTGACAACACTGTGCTGGCTGTTGCATTTACTGTGCAGAGACTTCAGATTCTCTCCCTCTCCACTTGTTGCTATGATGTCCAAGCGCTTGGTTCAGTCTTCCTTTACGAATGGTTAAGAATCAGACAGTCTAGCATGACAGTGACAGTGCTTCCCTATTGTGATAATACTTCTGCATATAGGATTTTCTATAGCACTAGGCTTAAACTCTTCATTCACTGGCATCCATACAAACTGTACCATCAGTTGCTAAATGAGGAAGATTAGGCCAAGGCTGGGTGCTTCAGGAAACTGCCCCACGAAGCTCCCACGCATGCTCCAGTGAGAGCACTGTGAGTAGCAACACACACCCCAAAGCACTCTTTGCCATTGTTCAGATGAAATAATGCCTCCAAGACTATAGACAGGCTTCCGCACACTCACATGGCTGTGAGTCAGCAACAAACAGCATTTCTAAATAGATTTCAGCTCCCACCATTTAATCTGAAAAGCCTGGCTTTAAACACACCTGACTCACAGAGTTTTTCAGATACACTGATGTTTGAGTAAGAGACAAGAAAACCTTTTCTGTCACCCTGCTACTATTGCAAACACAAACCAGAAACTGGTTGGAGCCAAAAACAGAGTAGCCAGTGTTCTATTCTGGGGATTTAGCCTTTGCCTGTAAATCAGGCTGGCCCCAAATAGTTTGGAATTTGTTATGAGGAGGTCACATACATAGTCCCATTTGTGGATTGTAAGCACAGGCCTTTTGTGATGTGAAGGGCAAGGTGAGGATGGCAAGTAGATCTGCATGGTACTCGAGCTCCAGACATAAGAGCACAAAACACCAGGAGAAGAAAAACCTCTTTCATATGTGCAAACATGTTAAGGTTGTTTCTCACTGCACCTAACTAGAGTTCACCCAGGTAGGCAGCCTCATATCCTTGTAATTGACATTTCAGTCTCCCTGACCTCCCTGGACAGTGCTGTCCTCCCTCATTCCCTGCCCAGGAGGGGGAAACAGCATGCCCCTTGACACGGGACCCAAGATGTGCCATTTCTGCTAGTCCTGCCGTGCCATTATCACACAAAACCACACTTCTCTCTCATTGCAGAATTTGCAAGCAATGTTGCTCTTCTCAACATAGATCTTGGTTAAGAGCACAGACAGGTCCTTTGCCCACACATCAGGCCATCTATAAGCTATCTGCCTATGGCTTCTTATCAACAAGATAATATAAACATCTTGTGAGCAAGACATGCTTGCTTCCTTCACATAGTTAAGACCCTCTGTTGACAGCCTTCCTTCCCTGTCTGCAGTGAGCAAACCCTCTGAAGGGACACAAAACATTAAGTCCGTATCCTCATTAGTAGTTCTTAACATAGAGCAAAGGTTTCTTGCAGAACCTTTTAGTTGTGATTAATGTTATGAAGATGATGGTAGGCAAATCTTGGCTGGGCAAAAAAAGCACAAAACATTTTTCATGGATGTCACCTCCAATTCAAAGATAAATTTGCTTCAGCTATTTCCCTGTCTCTCCCTGCTCACATGGCTTTCTCTCTAGTAAATTAAAGCCTGGTACAAGTATGCTTGTTATTCTCCTCTGTACACAGAAATCACATCCAACCTGGGAAGCCCTTGGACTGAAATGGTTGAAGGTGAAAGAATGTTATGAAGAAGTACTGTGTATGTGCCATTCCAAGACAGCGTGGTACTCTTTCCTGGATGCTTTACTGCATTATATGGATGTAGTCTGCCACTGGTTAACACTGCTACTTGAACTATGTGTTCATGGGAAGAGAGGTGCGACAATCATGTCCACTAATGTTACAGCTAAAAAAGCAGATAAAAAGCAAATAAAAAAGCTAATCTGCTACTCAGGAACACACCCTTGTGTTAGAGAAAATCTATCACAGAAAACTGTATGGCACACGATCAATTTTCATGTAATACCATTTTTTTTCTGAATTTCAAACTCCTACTATTTCTTCCTTTCCATCATGCACAGAAGGGAACTACATTTCCATACGTATTAGGTTTAAGAACACACTCATTAGAAGAAAACTAAAGTTGGCTTTCTTTTTAATTTTGACCATGGTAATTGTCCTCTCTGCAAAACCTGTTTTTCAAAACCATTCTGAAAAGATGCATAGCTTCTTTCTTTTTTTTAAAAAAAAAGAAGACAAAGCAATTCACCTGAAAAATCTTTTTCTTTTTTTTTCCTACAGTTTTGAGAAAGAAAACCTCTATAATTGGCATACTCATTAACAAACTTAGATATGCTATGATAGTAATAAGTGAGTAGTGAAGTGAGATTAACATTTTAATTAAGTCCTTTTCATTTCTAGGCTAATTTTCTTTATATTTTCTTTATACTATATGAACCTTCGAAAGTTACAGAAGCCTGTCCTATGGTCAAAGCCATGCTAAAACCACCATTCCTCAGGCAAATCTCTCTCATGTAAAATGCCCACTGCTTTTGTTGAGGCCATTTTAACTCTTTCCATCCAGTCTCTCCCTTTACATCCACATCTATCCAAAACTTTTAGCAAACCATCTTGAGGCCCTTTCAAGCTTAGAAAGACTACATTATGACTGATCTTCCCAGGTACCCTCTTCAGGATGATGCCCATTAGTCAGTGGGCAGCAGCGGACTGCAGGATAATAAACTTACTTACAGCTGTTTCTTAGTCGTTGGACAGAGAGGTACAGACTTGTACCCAAACACAACAGAGTACTCAACCCTCCCACTTTGTTCAAGCTGATTTATATCCCCATCATTTGCTTTCTGGCCCAGTCATCAAGAAGTGAAACTCCCTGAAGAAGTCTCTCTGTGTTAGCAGCTCTGCAACATAAGACTACACATTTGAGCAAGATCCAGGTCTTTTATTTTTCATCAGAGAAGCTAATTTGATTTCCGTTAGGTTAGGAGACTGGGAGAACAGGTTAGACAAGCAGAGTGGAATGTGACAGAAAAAAAACACGGGCGTATACTGAGGGCTGACTCAAAACAACCAAACACACATTTGGCTGGAAGAGAAATACCTTAATAAATTGATGTCCATCACATGTCAGCACGCACAGTGTAAGTGATTATAAACAAACACAAGAACTGTGCTATGAAACTGTCCCCTGGAAAACATTAAAAAAAAATATCAAGGCATGACTGTCAATTTATTTAATTATTTATTTTAGGCATTAACCTAAATGTGAATGAGTTGACAGCAAAGGATCTAGCATTTAACTTGAAACGTTTTCAGATTTCAGTTTGCAATTTATTTTTTGTTTCTATTTCATTATCAGGCCAAGACGGTTGTTGAGACTTCATTAGCAAGATGAAGATTTCTAAAGAAGTGAACAATTTTTAAGTCATAAAGCCATTAGAAAGAGTTTGAGTGCTGACATTAATCACTGCTTAACCTGAGCAAACCAGAAATGAAAGAAAAACTCGGTTGCTTTTCTTTTTGGCTTAATTTCACCTCACTCTATCCACTTCATGCTGCGTAGTACAAAAACCTTAGGCTACCTGCACAGGGTTATATTTCACCTTTCACATGGCACATGCCAACCTCTGCTATAAACTCCACTGGCTGCAACAAACCAGACTATTGACATCAGGTCAGTACCATGAACTGTACCTTCATGCACAGACAGAGAGGGGAAAGAAATGCATGCTTCTCTGGAAGACGCTTGTAAAGCTTAGATATCTTTTTGTTTCTGAGACAAGACATACATTACAGTGTTTAAAAACTCTCTGCCAGTTTGCACGGGAGGTCAACCTGAGTTTGTTGCAAGTGCTGAAGCAGAGTAGAGCTAACAGTGCTGTAGACGCACTACTAGTGTTAGAAGCTTCATGGCCTTAATCCTAATACATCAACTCTGCAGTACAGGACTGTTTTAGAGATATGCCATTCTGTCTTAACATATGCATGAGTACAGGCCCCAGGACTGAGGGGGGGACCCCATCGCCTGCTTGGCCTGGAAGGTGTAAAGAAAACAGGACAGCAACAAAGGCTGTTGCCTCTGTTGCCAAGTCTCATTCCCATAACACTTGTCACAGTGTATGCTCACAGAAACACTACCATTTACACCATTTCATTCCCTTCCTTCTCCACCTCCACTTTACATCATTATCACTTGCCTTCTGCCCTCCCACTGAAAGTCTAGCTACATCTGTGGCAACTCATATTAGTCATACATGGACACACAGTACGTGCATTAAATGTGGAGGTTTGCAGGACTTTCAGGATACCAGCTACACCCTCCCAACACCTCAGCATTTCACAGAATCACAG
>VZRW01008444.1:0-20002 GCA_013398125.1 Aegotheles bennettii
CTATGGAAAAGAGAGATTTAGGAGGAACCCCTACATCTAAAAACTATCACCTCTTTTCTGCATGACAGCTCATGAGCAACATACCCCAGAAAGCTGCATCTTGGCTGGATGACTCATCTGCCTCCTCCATTGACTGGGTGCAGCATCATTTTACATGGACAAGAAGAAAGCAGAGAAAGCTATTTAAAATTATACCCTCCCATATCCAGTTATTGAGGTGCAAATGGGCAGCAATTACAAAAAAAAAAAAATCTAAGGATGGACTAAATGCTATTANGCAAATGGGCAGCAATTACCAAAAAAAATAATCTTAGGATGGACTAAATGCTACTATGTTTTTTATCATCTGTCACAGGTTTGGCCAGTACCTGGGTGACAGATGCTCCCTGTTATCCCCCATCCCCCTCCCAAGGGAGGACAACAGGGGAATGAGGGGGAGAGATTTTGAGGCTGGAAAAATACTGGAACAGTTGTAATGAAACAGGAAATAATGACAGTAATAATAATGGAGATGGTGAATCATAGACAAATACATAAATATATTCAGATATAGAAATGAATATGCAAATACAGAGATGTAATTGTGTCCAGACTGGGAGGCCCCAAACCGGGCCCAGCAGCGATGGGGGCTCCTGGGCCCAGTGCCTGGTGAGAGCCCACAGGAACCTTGGAGCAGCCGCACCGGTCCTACCTGAGGAGACAGGGACAGGTGACCTCTCTGTGTGCACCATGTTCTGCTGCAGGCAGGAGCAGGGCTGGGGCAGAGCAGCAGCACAGGGAGGGGTGGGCAGAGGCGCCCCCAGCCCTCAGCACAGCAGCGCCAGGAGCCAGGGGAGGGCTCTGAGGAGCCGTTGGATCCTGAGCGCCACGGGCAGGAGCGCTGGGATTGGTCCGTGTGGGTCCTGACCCAGCCTCCCCTGCCCACAGGCACCGCTGCCCCTCCATGGCCATGGCACAGAACCAGGACATCACCCAGAATCTCACAGGGCTTTTTGCTTTCTTTTTTTTTAATACAGGGATACAATTACGATTACTCATCCTTTGGACAAAACAGATCTCAGAATTGCTCAATGGATCCATGCACTTCTCTGTATCACGACCCAGTGCAGCCCCACAGGAGCACACCAAGAGTTTCTCAGCCCTTTTCTAGAAGAACCAGCAAAGAAGTTGCCTGCTCCCCACAAGCAGGGACTTGAATTTGGTGAGACCTCATTACTCGTTTCCCATAAAGCAGAGCAGCCCATTTCCTGGCCCCAGAAAGACCTGAGTGAGGGCAAACCACTCCTGAACCCGAAGACCAGAAGATAAAAGGCACACCTCCACCTCAAGAGATGGTGCCCATAAGCATATGTACAAAAGCAGGCACATTTCAAACGGTGGGGTAGTTTGAGCAGCAAAGGCCTCTGGACTTTCTCTGACCTTTTTTCATTTCTCTAAAATGATCTGAGCTCTCTGATTTTCGTGTGTGTCCAGCAATGACTTCCTGTCCTCCTCACCCACCCCAAAAGTCAGTGCTACGCTGTCCAAGACAAACTGCCCTCTTAAGAGGGACTAGGAAAAGACTTCTGCCCCAAGTGAATAATATCCAGCCCCCTCTTACTTTCCCAGCAGAGCTTTCCCCTCTCTTTTCCACTGTGCCAGCGTTTCCCACGCAGTGCAAATCCACATGTGAATGCTTCACACAGCAGGGAGCCAATTCTCACACCGCCAAACGCCAAACCCTCCAGAACACTTAAAACAAACACGTTGCAGTTCGCATCCTGCACTTGTTGAAATGTAAAATGGCTCTAATACCTTGTTTGTCATCTGCTGGCTTCTCTCTGAGACGTTTCAAGACAAACAGGTTGAGCGTGGGTACAACATGGAAGTGGTTTCAATGAGGTTTTATACAACCTAGTTCCCACCAGGGCTCGGAGAGCATTCGAGTACCCTCTGCTTCAGAGGTGTTTTCTGGTGGTGTGGGTGGCTCGGACAAAAGACAGGGATCTCATTTGTGCTGACTGGGCTTCTGAGAAGTGGCTCACCACTTACACTACTCTGCAACAGCTTACTGTGCTCCCAGCAATGAAATACAGCATCATGACAGCCATCAATTGTCACCACTCCCGTGTCAATGAATGTGCTGCCACAGGAAGCTACAAAAATACCCTTTCCAAAAATGGACAGGGTTTATGGTGTTATTTGGAAAAAAAAATACACACACACACCTCCCCCCTCCCAAGAAAAAAAAAAGAAACAAAAAAACCCCAAACCAACAAAAAAACCCCAACACATTACAGCTACTGGCTCTCACTCCATTCACCTATTGCTGTACACAGGGCATTTACATCTAGAGGAAAACAAGGAACAGATGTTGGGTGATTGAAAAACTTGAGCCTTCCATTGTTTTATTGACTTGTCACCACAGAGAAATTTGCTTTAATTTACTTTAAAAGTAAATGACTTGATCTTCATAAAACTGGTGGCGAGTCACAGTTCTTAATGAGGATGTTAAACAAGGATTCTGTTTAACAACCAGAGGCACCAATTCCAAGCGCAATGCCTATTTGAACAGACACATCCATCTTCACTTTTGAAGCACGCTGGTTTATTTTCAAGATGTTCAACACACCCAAGGAAAAAAAGAAGCTCTTGAGCCCTTGAAAGTCTGTGCAAAAGCTTTAGGGGTTTTTTTTTCCCCCCTTCATGATACTTGATTGTACCAGATTGTACCAAGTAACTTCCTTTTTTAAAAAAAAAATAAAAAATAAAAAAGAAGTAATTCATATCTAAATAGAGACCTTTTGAAGCCTACTGGCTTCAAGATAGTTTACCACGTAACTTGAGGAAAAGTGAAAGAAGAAAAAAAATGCCAGGAGTCCAGCAACTTAAAACCAGGGAAAGACACTCAGCTTTTTGAAAATAAGCTATCAGCTAGTGCCAGTCCTGGCTGCAAGCCTTGATGTTTTTGAGAGGCTGAATTCAGTTGTCCAGATCCAAACTCCAGTACTGCCAGTTCAAATCAAGCAATACTTTGATGACTGAGAATGGACGTGGTGTCACCTGGGTACTGGAAAGTGAGAAGTCTTCCAACCACGTCACAACCACCACAAGGGATCACTTCTCATCGTGGCCATCAAGAATACGCCCATGGGAACAAGAAGTCTGTGAGGTGGGAGGTCTTCAGAGATAGGAAATCAAGATACCTCCCTCACAAAGAGATAATAGAGGATTTTTCAGAGGCTAGAGAAGAGACTGTCACCTTTACCACTTTCACTTGTCCTCACTACATAAGGAAAAATTTCCCTGGAACTCCTAATCCAAATGTGTTGTTCCAGAGTTTGGCTGCAACAGGCTTTAGTTGAAGTCTGGAGCGACTCATGATCTGTTTCCAGTCTTTCTTTGCACTACAAAATTCATACAAGTATGCAAGAAATTTCACCTACACCTATTCAGAAGCAACTTGCAGCTTACAATTTAAGAGTTGTTACTCAGCTTGGGAGTCAGACAAGTTTTCTATCAACTAAATTGGCCATACTCTCTGCCTCCATCTCAAATTTTGTGCAGAAGACCTGGAGGAAGACAAAGCAATGACGGACCAAGAGATGCCTGAGTGCTCTCTGCTGATGACAGAGCAGCTGGTGTTACTCTGAAGAAAAGGCTGAGAGCCATGGTGGTGGGCAGGGGCCTTGGGAGAGGGAAGGAGATAAGCACAGCTAGAAGGACAAAAACCAGGGCACGGGAGCTCCTCTGGCACCAACACACCCTGCTGTTGCCCTGCACTGGTACCTTCTTGCTGGTGGGAGGAGCATGGCCCATATGGACATCTATGTGTTTGTGTACAAGAACTCTTCTCCCATCACACACTCCAAGGTTGGATGTTTTCACAAGAGCAGCCCTTGCCACAGCATTCAGGCAGAACAAACATGAATGACTGCTAGGATAGATGTGCAATGCCCTTTCATGCTTGTTCACAGAGAGAGGGAAGGAAAAAGAAACAACAGTTCTGTATGTCCAGAACAACAGAGGAGTGGAGCCTGGGCAGTGGGTAATGCCCATATGGCCAAGAGGTCCTTCCCAAACCCAGCACTGGCTCAGGCTCTGGTTCAGCACAGCAACAGCACTAAGGCTGAAGCACCAATTTCCCCACAATTCAGAGAAAATGGCTCTAATTAGTCACAAGCACTTCTTCCCACAGCTCCCTGGAAATCTCTCATCCAGGCACAGGCAAGACCTCAGCAAACTCCAATAGCCTGAGAAAAGCAGAGCCCGAGGTGTTAACGGCTGTGAATATAATGCAGTTAATTTAATTGGGTTGTCCATCCTTGATATTTGAAAAGTCCCTTTTAAATGTTACAACTTTTTTTTAAACAACTGAGTTATTATTCTCTCCTGAACTCCATTTCCATTTTAATGCTGATGTTCAGTTTCTTTTGCAAATTGAGTGAAGGTAAAACTCTCCCAATAATATACCATCCTTTTGAACAACTTATTTCCTTTTGGTGCAGTTTCAAACAGATAGACCTGTAATGGCCAAAATAAATTTTATCCCAGAAATGCAGAAAGCCAAAAGTTAAGCTTAACTTGTAAAACTATTTTAAGAGAGACAAAAATCATGCCAGCCTTATCACCGTGACAGTCACAATTGTTTAGATTTATTATGCAATGGTAATCAGGCTATACAATAAATTCACTATAGTAATTCATTAATCACTTTGCAAAGAAAAATGAACTACTGAAAGGAAGACAATACATTTTTCTCTCTCTTCTTCCCCGTGATACAAACTGGTCCCTAACTCCATTCTTTAGAGAAGGAAGCATATATTTTCACTTCTGCTGCTACATCTCTGATTTGAGCCAATGGCTCAGCAAGGTCACTCTCATTTTACTTCCTGCATAACTGAGCTCCACCAATAGTTCTCAATGAGATCTTCCTTTAGAGCTAGAAAATGCTTAGGTAAAATATCTACTTGACTTGTTAGCTGCCTCTCCTGATTCTGCATACACTCTCATTGTGTGCAGAAGGTTTGTACTTTTGGATGAGACAACTTTTAAAGTTGATTGAGACAGATCACTGAGGGAATACAGACGTTCAAAAAGGTTTTGTAAGAAATGGAATGCTATACAATGCAAATCAAAGGTGGAACCTTGGATGAAGCAGGAAAGATGGTATCACAGATATTTTTACCACAAAGGGACATTTTTATCTTCCCCTCACACAGGTGTAGGAGTGTGACTACCCAAATCATCACCCTTCTTCAGAGACAAACGTCAGCCATTAACAGTAAAATCTGTGACCATCTCATCTCCAGAACTGGTACCTGGTCTATAGGGGTGAGGTGGCAAAGTGTCCCACTGTGTCTCTGTTAGAACCTTTCAACACAGGGTTTGGTGAAGACTTAAATTAGGAAGCCAAAACCCTGCAAAACCTAAAACCACCTCCAAGAGATGCTCCCAGGTATTCTGCCATGCTGATTAATCCCACTGTGGGGCAACTTGTACCAGCACATTCTAGAAGAAAAGTCCCTAGGGAATATTTTCTTGCAAGTAAATACTTTTGTTTCTCTCCAGGACATCTCCCCACCAAACTCCCAGACTGAAAGACAATGAGAAAAGCAGAATTAGCAGGCTGTTTCCCCTCATTTTGTCCAAGGAGCAAAGCAAATCTTCATTGAAAGAGCACTAATGTCTCTTCTAATTTTAAAAAAGCAACTTGGAGCCAAAGCCCAGGTCTGTGAAGATGGCTGAAAAATCCTCTTTGGTCCACCTTTATCTGTGACATTTGGGGAAAACTTCTGTCTGTCACAAAGGAAAAGTACATTGAGGCGGGAAGGTTTTGAAACACTGGAGCCGATCGGCAACACCAGCAGAGGGAAAGGCAGTGTGCGGATGGCTGCAGCTGCTATTGAAATTCATGAAACTCATGTGACAAAATCTGTATGTAGCACCTTGAATGTACACCCCAAGGTGTTACCTGCAATCACAGAGCTCCCATCCTTACTTTTATGTATAAAATTATAAAATATTGAAACATGTTTCCTAAAGCCTGTCAGTAAACTCTAGCTGTACGTTGCACTACAATGTTCCTGTTACAAGGGTAAATTCATGAGGAGACTGCAGTTAAGATCCCAAGGTAAAGAAATGCTCCCTAGCCTCTATCCCACAGAAGAAAAATTATCAGAGTAAGAATTAAATTATTCCCCTTTCAGACACTGTAAATCCTCCAGGCAGCATCCTCACGATCCTTTTCAACACAGGTAAATTGAATTCCAGCAAGTGTACTGTATGTGGTCTCTTCAGACCAGATATTAAATAACAAAGTCGTGACCATAACCTATGAAGGAAGACTGAAAAGTGGAGTTGTTTAGTCTAGAGAAAAGCAAGCCATAACAACCTTCAAATATGCAAAGGGTCAGTGCAAAGAGGAAAGGAATGGGCTGTCCCCCATGCCTGTGGTGACCAGGACATAAGGGACCTGTGCAGCGGCTTCGACAAGGAGAAATGCTTTTGAGAAGGGACGGTGGTGAAGGTCTGCCAGGGAGGCTCCAGGGAGGTGTCACACTCTCCGTCGGGGGCTTTAACGACAGGTTATGCAAATATCTGTCAGGGGTAACACAAGTCTGCCTGACCCTGCCTCGTGGCGCAGGGATGGATTACACCACTCCCGAGATTTCTTGTAGCCCTATTTCATTTATGGTATTACACAGTGGAGCCCCCAGAAGTAATTTTCCCCACTGCCCCAGCTTGTCCCTTATCTATTCAGTACTGGCACATCAGTTCTTCCCCCCACCCAATTACTTGATTTGAGATCTGCTCACGTAAATGACAAGGCTGGTGTCTGCAGGGCTGCAGCATGGGCTTACACCCCCCAGACCTGTCACCTCTTTCCTAGGGAAATAAGTAAACGAATGGGAAGGTGGTTGGTGTAAGAATGTTAGAATTTGGGCCAAAGTTTGAGGATTTCTTTGAGACAAATTATGCTAAAAATATGTAAGTAATTCTAAAGTTTCTGGTGGATAAGCCTGGCATCTTCAAGGGTATGTGGCTTTTTGCTGTTTGAGGGGAAGTCTGAGCAGGGCACGCTCTCGGCTCTCCGGCACCCAGCCAGGCTTTTCTTGGTGGGGACAGGGTCATGGAACTGGGCAGCAGTGTAACTGCCTTGCATCCAGGTCTTTTACCTGCTCACCCCCTGAACTGTGCAGATGTGTAAGGAAATTATGCTGGCTGCATCCCTGTGACTGAGAAGATGTGGGACTGCCCCACAGAAACCGCAGAGAGGGATCCTGTTGGTAG
Source organism: Aegotheles bennettii (assembly GCA_013398125.1). NCBI lineage: Eukaryota > Metazoa > Chordata > Aves > Caprimulgiformes > Aegothelidae > Aegotheles > Aegotheles bennettii. Next base: position 7,273 of record VZRW01008444.1, read on the forward strand.
CTGAAAAATCTGTTCCCCTGCCACCAGTACCCAGGAGCATCACAGGAGCAACTGACCTCAGGCAGTCATCTAAACACTGCCACTACTGAAGGAAAAGCCTTGAAAAAGCCAGCTCCTAAATCCACTCAAGTCTGCAAAGCCCCCCAAAACCAGGAAGGTGGGACACGGGGGTGGAATGTGCTGCCAAAGAGAAGTGAGTCTCCAGATGTGCAACACTGGCAATGCACTCTCCGACATGCAGGGTTTGCTGTGGGGGCAAAGCAGAAGCTTTTTAGGGTTGGTTCACACTTGCTTGAATTCAATTTAATTTTAAAATACATAAAGCTTCAGTAACTGCAAAAAAATCCCTTTGAGATAAAGGTAAAAATAGGTGAGAAAAGTGAACCAATGCCTCTTCCACTTCAGCCTCCCCGGTTTAACTTTTTGCAAAGTTTTTCCTGCCATATATGCCGTGGCAACCCATAATACAAACCTTTTCGGTGCATTCTCTCACCAAACTAGAGTATTTATTTTGCAAATCGAATTAGCTTTCTTGATTGCAAACTGGGAAAAGTAAAATTATATAATAAATTGTAAGAAATGCTTAAATGATATGTCAATAAATAATCCTTGCAGTTAATCTGAAAACCATTAGGTCCCACTTAGTTTACCTGTGATAACATGTTATTTAAACTCAAGACTTCATCTTAAGTAGAATCTGGACTAAAACCTTCATTTGGAAATAATTGCAAAACTTGAGGTTTTTTTCCCTTTTCTTTTCAAAAAAAAGATTTAATTAAAAACACAAGATGAAATAAATATTTTAGGCAACCAGCAACAAAACGGGAAAATACCATGTGTTCAGAGTTTTAGTGCCCTCTGAGTGCTGAAATTTATTTGCAGCAAGCAGAAAATAGACAGCAAGCATAAAAATTCAGCAGATTCCCGCTAGTAAAATTATTTATCAAGCTAACAAGGGAGGAACCCTTCTAGTAGCAACAAGCCAGCAAGGAAAAGATGTGCCTTTATATTTTACCTTTGGGTTAGCACACCAGTAAAAATGCCAACTGACAAGCACTTCACATAAACATTTCTTTCTAAATGAGCTGCCTTGTTAGAAAAAAAATCTAAGCAAAGGAACGCTACAGTCAACAGACAGAAAACCCCAGGATGAATACTACATTGCTCCAAATTACAGAAAAATATAAATAAAGACATAAAAATAATGTTGATGCATAAATTACTTTAATAAATTAACACTTCATTTTGCATTTAAAATAACTACTTGGACTATAAATCTATCTTAGCTGCAATTCTACCAAGAAAGAATACATCCCAGTCATCTATTATTTAGATCTTTCTTACCTCTGGAACTAAATGTATACACATACACACACACAAAAATATATATATGTGTGTATGTGTGTGTGTGTGTGTGTGTGTGTATGCGTTCACTGCGCTGCTGCTAGCTGAGCTACTCAAGCCCCATTGCAATATTTATTGTATATTTATTTTATGACTGAAACCCTGAAGTCAGTTTTACAGTTTAGTTTAACGATCCCAAACTTTGATTATAAATTATAAGTGGCTTTATTACAGCCTGAAGAGGCAAAAAATTTGGAGACACTCGATTGCCTGATCCCAATTAAATTTTAAAGAAATAGTAAAGTGACACACATTTCACTGAATAGCTGAGCTCTAAGGAGGACTGCAAATTACTACTGTGGGCTGTACAGCAGGGCTATACCCTCCGAGCACTTCTTTGCTAGAATGAGCATTTGACAATTGTCAGCAAGCTTTAAAATAAAACCAAACTAAACAAAAGAAAACAAAAAAATAAAAATCCCAAGGATCTTTCTCAAGCATTATTATTTTCATTGCAGAAAAAAATAGCTCATGGGAGGGTAGGGGGCAAAATCAGACTCAGCATTTCATCTGATTCGGTAACTCAGGAAGTAAAACCTGCCACAGTTGTTGACAAAGAGGTAAGTTTTACACTAAATTGAGTGGTTAGAGGGATGCACAGGTTGGAACAGCATTTCTGACTGATCTCAGATGATTTTCTGACCACAATTATAAGCCAAACCCTTTATCACTCAGAACTGCAAAGGAAGGCAATAAAGATGAGGAAAGGTAGGGGTAAAAAAAAAAAAAAAAAAGAAAAAGAAAGAAAAAGAAAAAAAGAAAAAAGAAAAAACTATTTTTTGAGCTTTTGCTCCCCTCAAAGCCTGGCATTTGTCTCGCCTCTGCGGCAGCTCACAATGCAGGGAGAGAATGCAGCATCTCCCACTCCCTGCACCAGCGCCCAGGGCTGTTGCTCCAGCCGACCCCATGCATTTCTGGGGCTGGGGGAGAAAGTCTCCAGCTCCAAAATTCCCACCCAAGGGCCTGATTCTGCATTCTTCTCACACCCAAAGAGTCCTGCAAAAACAATGGGAGTTTTGGGTGTGCGGGAAATGCCGAAGTGAGCTGACATTTGTTAACTGCTGATAGATTACATTAATATGAATATTTGTCTGTAGGGGACAAACACTTTTGAGAAGCGAGCACAACATTATGGGCAAAACATCAGCAATAATAACAAAAAAGGGTAGAGAGAAACATCATTGATGTAAACCATGAAATAAATAATATATGTCAACTTTTATGTTTCTTGCGTTTGATCTGGGTACAGCTGACATTAAGTCCAGGAACTGATACCTTTTTAGCTGAGAAGACACAAGATGTCAAGTTATATTTTTTAGTGCAAGGCCAACACGTGAAAACAAAGCTAAAGGAGTTGCAGAAGTGAATATAACAGAAAACAGAAAGATTATCTCCTGTCATTCGGAAACGATGGGAGTTTCCATGGAAGCTGAGTGGTTAATATGATGCTGTCTTCACTTTGCCATTCTCTCCTTATTAGAATATAATTTGGGTCCAACTGATATGGAAATAGATTGTTACTGAGCACTGCAAGGGAGTGCTGCGGGTAGAGCCAATGCAGAATGAGGTCTACAAGATGTACATACGTATGTATTCCTCACCCCCTGCTCCCTGCCTGCCTCTCATTTTAACTCTGTCACAAAGCCGTTTGGAAGTGGAAGCAGTTTGGAAATGCACATAAAAGCACCCATTAAAAGGCGTTAGACTAAAACTCTATCGGATCCTGCCCAAGTGGTACAATGACAAGCTGGAGCACCACCACGGAGCACAGGGAAACTGCTCTTGCCTTGGCTTTGGTGGTACTGAAAAATTTGGTCCCTATTTCTTGCTCGTTTTTCACCAGCACCAGCCCTCTGGTGTGAGTCTAAGCCCAGAGCCTCTCCATCTGCTGCCCCCACGCTCCTGACCACTTACAACAGGTAATCGGGAGTAGAATTTGGCCCTAGGTATCTACACTAGAGTTGAAATTGGGTAAGTGGGTTGTTCCCATCCACACTTACAGTTGTTCCTGTATAAAACCACAGCCAGAAAGTCACAGGCACAAAAGACGAATGCCACATGTGATTTTCTCCTCTTTAAAACACCCCCCCCTCCCCAGGGAAACAGCCCTTCCTCTGGGAGACTCTGGATATGCTACGGTCTACCCCTCTCTTTTACAGCCTGGCCTCATTAATCACTTACACAGCTTTAGACCCTCTTCATTTCGCCTGGGCCTTAATCTTGGTGCCTCCAGCGGGCTGGTCTGCGGGCAGAGGGCTAGGGAGCCCAGCTCAGGGACGTCAATAACCCAGCACAATGCCTCAGCACAACACGAAGCCAGCTATTTAATTACCTATCACTGCTAACAAAAGCTCCCTTTATTTTGATTAACTTTGAGGGAACAAGGTTCCCCACCATCAGAGTATGTTTAAATAATTACCCAATACAGACTAACATGCCTGGAAACACAAAAAGAGGGGGAGTGGGGAGAGAAGAAAGGGAAGACATAAACTCAGCCTTACTTCCTAATTTAAACTAGGGATGACCTCGGGGTCAATCTTTCAGAGTATCTCAGATCAATTCAATTCTCACCTCCGCTGCCTACCTGCTAGCAAATGAACTTACTGTGCCTTCCAACAGCCAGAAATGAGTAAAAGGAAATCGCATTTAGCTGCATCTGAATAACCATGGTTATTAGACGATGTGTGCAGAGGAAAAATTACCATTTCCCTTCTCCTTCTCCTCCTTGTGATTGTCATTCTCACCTCACTGGTGATTAAGATGTAGGATGCTCTTGCAGATTGTTAATTAGGTGTTAATATCTGCAAGGGGCCACAGCAAGCTCCTACACCTGAGGTCATTTCTCAGAAGTCGGGCTGTCTCCGGTGACAGTACCTGTAATTCCCATAGCTAGTTTGATTCCCACTCAACAGCTGGAGCTAGTGTTTCTTTCATGTCTGGTTTCATTCCCTATCTGAAATTATATGAGTGCTAATATCTTTATTATCTTTCCTGCAGAAGTGCAATGCAGGAGCATGGCACAGCATGTTGTTCATTGGCTTTCGTATTTATTTATTTTTTTTCCCCCCGCAGCATTTTCAAAACATTTCAAGCAAAAATCTTTACGGTTAGCAAATTTACAGCTGACGACTCCATTACGGATCAGGAGGGGTAGAAGGTAGGAGGGAAACAATAATAATTTGGGGACGGAAGAAAAGAAAAGCTGCCCAACTGCTGAATGATAATGGCTTGAACCTTGGGAAATAAATGTAATGACAGGAAGGGGAGGAATTACAAGGACAGCGTGACCTCTGTATGTCTTGCAGGTGCACCACAGTTATTCCATATATGTGTGTATTGGTATTAAGGATACATCGTGTTTCAGAGAGAGAGGGGGCACATAATTGAGCCATGATTTTGCTTACATTTTGACTCATTCAAAACTCAGGGCTACGTGTAATTCAGATCTTTGTACTTGTGGCCTGGTGCACTGGGAGATTAAATTCTCATCCCCACAGAAAAGGTGCAAGGGACTTGGGCAGCACCGATATTTCACATCCTAGGGTATGTACTAAGGTGAATGACAAGTACTTCAATACATCAGCTTTCATTAAAGGGCTTCAAGGAACATTACAGCTATTTTTTAACTCCCACAAAAGCCTAGAAGGTAAGAATTAATTATCTAGGTTTATAACTGTGTAAACTGAGATACAAAGAGATCAACGGTAACAGACCTTTAGAAGAAACCTAAGATAACAAGTTTAAAGTGCTTCAATATTTTGCTGAATCTAGAATCAAATAACTGGGTCAAAGTCTCACAAGTGAGTCAGACTGTAACTCCCAACTCCCAGTTTCTTCACTCTCTAAACATTGGGACTATATGTGGAAGCCTGAGAAGTAATTTTATATGTGGGATGTTAGATGAGTACTTTTCCTGTCTCATCAATCTCCTGTATTTTGGTACAGTGTGAATCATTTGGTAAGTGACACAAATTAGAAAACCCAGAAGAGATGTTAAAAATATTTCAATTTTTTTTTATTTAGTACTTACCATCCTCTATTAGGACTAAACAACAACAAATGTCGCATCACTGGAAAATATTTTAGAACTTATTTTAAACACAGGGAAAACTATTAAATTGACTTTGCTGGGAATCGGGGGGAGTAAAAGCTGTCACATACGGCATGTACTTTCTCTCATCTCAAGCTGTTTTCATACTTCAAATCCATAGGAATGAGTTTGAGACATGGTGAAGTTGTGCTAGAGAACATTTTTTTAACCTATGTAAAATGACCTGTAAATTGCACAAAATATGTCTGGGGAGAGGAAAGGAAGGGAGAGAGGTTACTATAATTTATTTTCTCTTTATCAAGAATACCATATTGCATCCCATTTGAAATAAAAGATTCTCATTTAGACTTAATATAGCACATCTGCTTGAAAAATACATACAAAGCTCCCATTGACTGCAGTGGGAAACTTGCCAATAATATTTCATGGAAATTATCTTGATATCAGCTTTGGAAAATAAAGACATTTTACAGGGAGTGCTAATTCAACAACGGAAAGTTAAAAATAACTCACTCATGCAAAGAAATTTGATTGTTTTTACAGTTCCTTGTTATAATTTTCAATTTTATCAGTTGTATGGTCTGGAAATAAAACTTAGGTGATAAAGTCTAGTTTGCAGTGAAGTTGGGTGGATTGACATTGCAAGCCGTTGCTATGAAAAGAAAAATGATGTCACAAACAACAGTCTGACTTCATTGCACATCAAAAATACGTGTGAACAGTATGAGGACGCAAAAGGTCTTGCATAAAAGACAAATCTCTTAAAAATACATGTACAAATGCAGGAATAGCAGTGAAAAGTAAGTAAACGTATACTTTAAGAGTGCCATGATTTCCCCTGCATGAAAGGTCTTGGAGGTAAACTGGAAAAGAACAGAAAATATATTTCTGTTCTTTACTGCTCCTCACTCTCTCCTTATTTTTAGGGCTCATCTGTATCAGAAAATTAGGTAGTAAACTATGCTGCAGTGGATTCAGGGATTCCACACCACAGCTACTGTGGTGCGAGTTCAGATCTTGCTTTTTATTAGTGCAACCTCCCTTGCAGACACTCCCATTGTGTGGAAGTGTGGGCCCCAGGAATTCAATAGGGATTTTACCAAAGCCTGCAGTGGGGCCAGGAGCCCACCCAGGACCTTTGCTCTCACCTGAGATGTAGGTAGGAAGCAGTTTAGATACCAGGGTCCATCACTGCTGCATCCTGCCCTAGGAGCTCTACAAAAGTCCTTCAGAGCCTCTTTGAAAAATGAAACATTAAGTGCTACACACAGTGACAAAAATCACCAGCTTTTCTTTCCTCACACTTCATTTTTTAAGAGAGAGCCGGGCTACAGTTCTCTATGTCAGAACCAAATTCTACTTTCCAACATCATCACACTGATCAGGAAATAATTAGGGGGATATTTTGTTCCTGTTGGTTCCGTGATGTTGGAGGACAGAAAAGCTCTCCGTGTCAAACAGAATACACCAAAGTGGGATAAAATATGCCTGGGGTTATGTATGCATTGTGAGAGATATTCACTGGAGCTGCTAGGAGATGGAATAGACCCAGACACGGTCCTTGGAAAATAACAGTTGCCTTGTAAAATACCACAATGTACCCTTGGTGGTATTTTATGGGATAGCAACTAATTTTGTTACTGATATAACAGTGTATATCATAAACACAAATGCTGTCCTGCAGCGCTTACTCTGAAAACTCCCAGCAATCTCCCCCAGGCTCGAGAGCACTGACCGACACCACTGATAGACCTCCACCAACCCTGCCACCATTGACCCACGGGAGACATTATGGTGAGAACCTCTTAACCAGCAACCACCAAATATTCCAGTCACACTCATAAAATGAATTGCCTTGAAATGCTAAAAGTATGCCAGAAATAACATCATTCCTTCAAAGGAGTCAAGTTAGTAAGTTAGACCAGGAAGACTACTGTCCACTGCTATAAATGTACAGTCTGAAATTCCCCCAGCCAACCCACCTCCATGAATAGCAAGTGAGCATGCCTCCAGAGAGCATGGAGTACTGGAGTTTTCATATCTAAGCTTATTATTCCTAATATCACAGAGACACTTCCCTGAATTGTCCTTCTCCTTCCCAAATTCCCCATCTGACCAGATGTCTTTCTCTCTCTGGCTTTCACCTGTCAATCATGTTCACAGCTGAAATTTGATTTCTCTCCCAACAGTAACCTTAGATGAAATATTACCATAGGGGTCAGAACTGTCTGAACCTTGCCATAAAAGTTCATTAACTCTTCTGAGACCAGAGAGCTATTCACTTAAAAATAACAGATTTTGCTGCTGGTTTGGTTTTGGTTGGTTGTTTTGTTTGTTTTTTTTCTGTAATAAGTGAAAGTGTAACCGCAAAATATTGGAAGGAAGGTACAAGGAATTGTCCTGGAGAGAAGCAAGCTGAGCAAGTCCTGGGATCACAAATATCCATCTAGGAAAAAGCTTTTGCTTTTTTCTATATGGATAACAAGAATGTGTATCACCTATTTATATAAATCTAATAGTCACATACATAAATTACAGGAAGCACAGAATTTTTCCTGTGGGATTATTGAAACTAGAACCCTTACACTAGGCACAAGGTGATGGAACATGTGCTGCATCTTGTCTCTCTTTAGCCCGTATCTGGGGGTAAACTGAAGCAGTTTCCTCTCACCCAACTAATACAAACTCCAACACTAAGTATACAAGCTTATACTCAGCCTAGTCCTTGGGAGTAGCAGAGGCAGCAGCAGGCTGAGGAAAAAAAATGTACTGCAGGCAAAACCCTACCCTGGGTGTTCTTCTGGCAGCAAGAGGAGCATCAGGCTCAAAATGAACCTTTCCTGGTGCTCCTTGAAAAATTTATTCCTGCAGCCTATACACCAACAAAAGCTCCTCTCAGTGCTATTTAACATAGCGTCTAGAGCACTAATGACATCTTCCCCCCTCTCAAATTTTAAATAAATAATAATAATAATAATAAAAATAAATAATAAACCCAGCTTAATTACACAAGCTAATAAAACATTACTATTTTATAACAGCATGTGACTGTTGATCAAAGTGCGGTAGGCTGTAGGGCAGCCTGTGTTCTTAAATTAAACTGGAGGTTTCATAACAAAATTCACACAGGAATCTGTCATTGCGACCTTGGCGCTCATTTAAGCCACTTAGTATTTTTTATAGTCGAGGTCAATAAAAATCAGATTCCATGGAAAAAATAAAGCGCCTGTTTGAATCTAGCAGGGGAAGGGACTGAGAGTTTAATTCCCTCATTTTCATTAGCAGCGTATTTTTTAGTCAATGTTGGCAGACTGAATGAACATGAATTTCCAGAGGAAAGCAGTGCCGTGAATTAAACTCTATTGTAATTTGTACATACAGAAGTCATCTAACACAGGCTCATGATTTTCATCGAGATCTGAGGGAGATCTTCAGAAAACTCATCCTTAATCCCCATAGCTGATGTCTGAACTCTAGCATTTGCAGAAAAAGAAAGAAAACATTTGCAAAGGATTATATAAGAGTTGTGGGACACCGGAGAGGTGCCTGGCTGACAAAAGTACAAAGCCCCATCATCGCAAATGGTTCTTGTAGGCACCTGAAAGTCCGAAAGCCCAGAAAACTGCACCACAGCCTGTCACCGGCTTCCTGGGGTTGGACCAAAAAGCATCGCCTTAGCAGCAGAAAACAAAGCAGCGAAATTACCACCCCTGCTGAAATATGTCAAATTGCTAATGAAAATGAAAACATACCTTTTTTTTTTTTTTTTGACCTCAGGTAACAGGGATTTTCACATCACCGTTGTAGATGATTCTCTCGGGTACCTAATTTAGTAAATATATTAAAATAAACCATTATTAAAAGGAATTTTTAACATTGTAAAACATTTCTGTCGTGCTTCTATGGTACAGAATAGGACCTTTTCTATTCAAATCCTAAATTAAATTTAGAAAGTGCCTTGTGCTGTTTATTAATCATGAATGAGTGAAGAAGAAATTAACATAGTTTGAAGCGAAACATTCCCAGTTCACACATCTAGTCTTTACTTCACATTAATAACAGGAGACTCTTATTGAGAAATTACCTTAAAAACATATTTTTGCCTCACCAGTGAATAACAACTTCTAAGACCTGAAAGCATGTAGCTTTCCGTATTTCTTTCTTAATGATTGTTATTAGCTATAATAATGTAATTGGCAAAATAATAATCAATTTTTGTACACACTCTATTATTTTCCAGACAGTAGTTTAATAACAAAAGCAGAGCTGTCATTTCTCCCTGCGGTTACTCACACTGCACAAATTCATCCTGTCAACACATATTTAAAATCTAATTTAAAAAAAATTCAACATAGAGCGAATCTTTGTACAATAAGTGAGATAAGTCAGTGAGTCAATCCACATTTCTTAAATATGGGTATTTTGGTGTGTCCCTTATAGTTAACTTTCTCTCCCTGAGTGTGCACACACAGGCATACACATATATTTTCTATAAAGTGCCTGCAGGAATGCTTCAGCTCCATCCGTTTATTGTAACCATACAGCATAATCAGAGCAAGGATAAACCCCAAGTCTGATCGGTTTGAATAATAATAAAAAAAAAAAAAGCAAGGCAAACTACAGGCGCTTTTTCAGCATTCTGATTCCAGATCAGCTCTGCAGCTTTGAAAACAAAAGTCTGCTGCACGTTTGGTGCCAGCTGAACAATCCCTCTCCCACATCCCCCCCAAAGATGGGACAGGAGCATTGAAACAGTCCCTGCCAGCCACTGAAAGCAAGGTGGTTTGTTGTTTTGTTTTCTTTTTTCCTTTTATTTTTATTTTTTTGTTGTTATTGTTTTCTGGGGGTTTTTTTGAGAAAGGGGATGGTGCTTCCTTAAATGCAATACTTGGCACATGGCCTGGGATCTCTTAAAGTCAATGATTCCCGTAGACCTTTGGTGTCATTTTCCTCAAGATGACCTCTGCTTTCATGCCAGTCGGTGAATCCATCCTGTTATTAATGCACGGGGCTGAGAGGAATAGGTACTGAAGCCTCACACCTGACAAGCATCCAGAAAGCAGTGTGGTCAGCCTGCTTTTAGCAGCCTCAGCCTTCACTGTGGCCACCCCTGCTCCAAAACCACAACCCTTCAGCCACATGGCAGGAGACCTGAAACAGGATGGCACCAACCCGCTCGCCCTGGCAAGGCACATTGATTCATTTAGTGTCTTTATTTAACTATCAGTTTATTAGTAAGGAAAGAAAGTAAGACAGCGTGAAGGCAGCCAGAGACACTAAGTAGATTTATTAATTTAAGAAGGCTGATCACTTTCCTTCTTGGTGCAAGAGAGTTAGACTTCAATAAGTTTTCTACTCTATACTGTGCTATTTTAAAAGGATTTCACAATAAAGGAAGCTGAAAGACTGCACGCAGTCTGGAGACCGTATCTGGTGTGACATGAATATAGTATTTTAACCAGATTTAATCTTACAGTATTCCCTCCTCTACAATGACTTTGCAGGAGGAAACCCTACGGAAAGGAAAATCTGTTCATCCCACACCACAAAACACTGAATCGCATTGCAGGCTCCAGCAGCTTTTCCTACATATCAAAATGCTTTCATCAGGGAATTTGAAAGCAGTTGGGGGGGAGGAGAAAAAAAATACTAGGTCTTACTTAGTTCACTTTCAGGCTCATTTTCATTGTCACTAGCGTTTCATTGCCACAGCTCCAAGGGCCTGAGGGAGCAGGGGCTGTTGCAGTGCAGAGCACCACAGCTTTTAGAACCTGATACCAACAAATAAAGCCGATGTTGTCCCCAACCCCTTCAGCATCACGGCACCCCACTGTCAAAGCCTTGGCAAGAACTTTCGCTTCAAAATTGGACAAGCAGGTTGAGGCTGCAGGAAAGTGAATCTGCCTGCCTTTTTACAGAAAAAGGTTTTAAGCTTAATCACGTACACACTCTGAGATATATCCACATCGACTTGGGAAATGGCCTCGGAAAGCGCAGTTCTTCTCTGTACTTCAGATTCTTTAAAAGCCATGAAATGTAAATCCTTGCCCCCACCCCGGTCTTGCTCCCTGCAGAGATCTCAAGGCCTGATCCAAAATATCATTTTAAAAACTCCCTTTGATTGCAGTGGGTTTAGAGTCATCTCTGTGTGAGCACAGGTGAAAATAAAAAAAAAAGAAGGAAAAAGGAAAGGAAGGAAAGGAAGAAAATTAAGAATAAGAAAATAAAAGAGAAATGAAGAAAGAGGAAAAGAGGAGAAAAAGAGGAAAAGAGGAGAAAAAGAAGAGAAAATAAGATTGAAAGAGGAGAAAAAGAAAAAATAAAATAAATTAAAAGGAAAAAAAGAAGGGAAAAGAAGGGAAGATAAAAGAAGGGATGAGAAAAGACGGGAAAAGAAAAGAAGGGAAAAGAAAGGAAAGGAGAGGAAAAGAAAGGAAAGGAAAAGAAAAGAAAAGAAAAAGGAGAAGAGGAAGAAAAAGGATAAGAGGAAGGAAAAAAAAAAAAGAATTGGAAAGAAAAGGAAAAGAAAAGAAAAAGGAGAAGAGGAAGAAAAAGGATAAGAGGAAGGAAAAAAAAAAAAGAATTGGAAAGAAAAGGAAAAGAAAAGAAAAAGGAGAAGAGGAAGAAAAAGGATAAGAGGAAGGAAAAAAAAAAAAGAATTGGAAAGAAAAGGAAAAGAAAAGAAAAAGGAGAAGAGGAAGAAAAAGGATAAGAGGAAGGAAAAAAAAAAAAGAATTGGAAAGAAAAGGAAAAGAAAAGAAAAAGGAGAAGAGGAAGAAAAAGGATAAGAGGAAGGAAAAAAAAAAAAGAATTGGAAAGAAAAGGAAAAGAAAAGAAAAAGGAGAAGAGGAAGAAAAAGGATAAGAGGAAGGAAAAAAAAAAAAGAATTGGAAAGAAAAGGAAAAGAAAAGAAAAAGGAGAAGAGGAAGAAAAAGGATAAGAGGAAGGAAAAAAAAAAAAGAATTGGAAAGAAAAGGAAAAGAAAAGAAAAAGGAGAAGAGGAAGAAAAAGGATAAGAGGAAGGAAAAAAAAAAAAGAATTGGAAAGAAAAGGAAAAGAAAAGGCTGTGAACAAGCTGAGGGAAGTGCTCTGTGAACATACCTAGGGGACGGTGAGCCGGCTGCAGCCGCCCGGGCACACACCGGAGCTGAGCTTGGGATGCACGGACGGATCCTTTAGTTAGGCACAGACTCCCCTTTTGTTCCAGGAATTGAATTTAGAAACAAACAAACAAGCAAACAAACAAACAAAGGATGCTGCCCTCACCCTGCCCCG
>VZRW01008444.1:30387-203293 GCA_013398125.1 Aegotheles bennettii
AGCGGGAGCCGCACCGGGACCCCCCCTGCCCGCCCGCCCGCGGCTCCCATCCCGACCCGCTCTGCCGCACCCCCCTTCCCCTGCGCGGGCCGGGGAAACCCGCAGCCTCCGGGGCTGCCAGGCTCGATTTTCCGACCGGGCTTTATGGGAATATCGATAGAATTAAAGTTACTTGTAATTCCGTGATAAATGAGATGTCTCTAGTAAGTAAGATTAAGTGCAGTGCTATAAAGTTGTTTATCTGAAAAGTAATTCTCAGAAACCTGACTTCTGACACTTGGTCATATATTAAACCAGCTTCTTGAACATTGTACTCCAAATCCTCCCTTCTCCCCCTGCCCGGTCCCTTCCCCCTCGGAGTTTGCTGTTTATACCCATGCAGGGTTTGACTTTGGAGGTGCAGGCAAGTCTCTGGGTAATTTTTCACCGACTGTGAAAATCATCATTTGCAATAGCCAAAGAATCTCTGCTTAGGAAATAGCACTTGGCTAGTGGATTTACGAATGGATAACATTTTCTGACTATGCCATTATCAGTGTGAGTGCCAGTACTAACATCTGAAAGTCATACAGCATGTACTGTTCCTGGCAGCTAGAAAAGGTACAGCGTACTGCAAGTTTAGGAAGATAACTACATCTAGAAATGATCAGAGAAGCAATTCTGTAAAGCTAAAAAATGCTACTGACATTGCTAACAAAATTAAAGTGTAGTTCTGCATGGTCCCAAAACACACACACACACCCCGAGCCGTGGACATCTGCTAGCTTTATCTCACAGACTGCGATTCGGGACAAAATTAATACAACTTAACTGCTCAGACTGGCTTTCCTATTTCTTCACATCATTGGAATCAACAAAACTTCCAGACTCGCAGCATAAATGCCCCCAGGACAGCCCAATTCCCTGTATTTGTTTTTTCCCTGAGCAAGATGAATGTGGTGCTGTATATCACTTAACTGCTCACCTATGAGAGACATAAAATGTGTGCTAATATTTTTAAATGAAAAGGTTATTGCTTTTTGGAATGTACAATCCTAGTATTTCACTTGCCCGCTTGATAGATGGCTGTGGAAATATGGCTCCAGCCCCATAAAACAGTTTGTTTGGATGTGAGGATTCAAAGTGCTACATTTGCAAACGAATAAATTTCCTGAGTAAACTCTGAACTCTAGACAAAGAGTATGAAATTGTGTGAGCTAATGGGGACTGTCTCTTAATTGATACCAATGTAAGCAAGTGCTGCGAATTAAATTGAAGCTCTGACCTACCCGAACAGCAAGTGAAATTATTAGTTGTACAATATTGTTCTTGTGTGATTATTACACAGAACTGCTGCACCAAAATGCCTCTGCTGTTCAGCGCAGCAGAGAAAAAAAAGATTATTAGCAATTTTTGGATAACCTTCAGAAGCAACATTCTCCTCCCTATGCTATATAGTTCTCATTTTAGTAGTATTTTTCTTTATTATTTGGCTATTCACAATGAGTGTCTAAACATTTACAGTCCTCTATTAACAGTGTTTCTTCCATAACAATCACACACTTTCATTTCAATTAGAGCTATTCAGCCTTCAGTTTTTCCACAATTATCGCAGGCCAATTCCCCCAGACTGCTCCCTTCTCCCAGCACTGTTTGTAACAATCCTGCCCTGAGCCAGGCAGAGGGAAAACTCCAGCGTCCCTCTCGTAGCCTCTTGCTCCTGTTTGTTTTTAAGCATCTCTACTCAACAACATAACGTGGGAGCCCTGCTTGCTCCCAGTTCGCTGCTGACCTGGTTCATAAGCCTTCAAACTGGTGTGTGTTTATTGCAGGAGAGTTTTCTGACAAATGGCACAGGGGGGACGTGAAACATTAACTGCAAACACGGTCGGATCACCCTGCGCTGGGACGAGCGTGCCAGCAGCCTATGCAAGACCTTCATCACCGAAGTGTGCGTGTGTGTATCTTAACACAGAAGATTTAGCAGAAGTGACCGTGCAGGTTATGAGTTATATGGACTCGGAGTGTAATTTGTTACAACTTAAACACATATCAAGACCAACACATTAAGCACAGTTACTGCTCCTTTTGTTTATCTAGTGTCTTATTTTATGGTGCAGAACTAAACAGTGTCCGCTGAATTTAACTATGAAACCAGCCAAATTGATTTCAGAAAGACTTCTTCAGAGTAACAGAGTGATAAGGCATAAACTGCTCCTAGGTGCAGTGCTAGATAAATCCTTTTAACAGTCTTCAGATCAGTTAACAGGGTAAGTAAATCACATATCACTGTTAGCAGATTTATGGGAGAGAATTAATAGAATCAGACGAGATAATCTGGTAGGGATAAAACTGCTGAGGAAATAGTCCTGCCTTATATTGGAGGGTATGGAACAACAGTCTGATTACTGGGAGTCGTTATGGATTGGTGAATTATGAGCTAAATCATCATAAGAGTAATTCAGTATTTATTAATTCTTTTCTCTTTAAACAACTCACAGACGCAAATAAAAGCCTCTCTCTCTTTGAAGACACATTCTTTATATATTTTTATTGGATGTAATTTACTATTTGCATTACCTGTATTTACCTCATAATTGAACATTTTGCATTCAAATTTATGTAATGCATTATGCTTGAGAATATATTTCTCCCTTATTAGCATAAATAGTCACTTACCTCATGAATTACTAACAAAGTTTATCTGAAAATACAGGTATATTTTTTATTAAGTGGAACACAAACATATGTACAATAAATTCTGATTTGCCAGTAATGTTACAGAAACACAGAACAACCCTGTGTCGCAGAAGAGGGAAAAGAAGCAGCAGCGAAGAGGCAGAATCAATTGCTGTGTGTGTATATGTGACAATAATTTCTTGTGTCAATGTTTTGTTTATTTTTAATAAAGAATGAGTGACTCAAAGGTTTACTTTAGAAGGAGCAGATGAAAAAGACTCTCCATGATGAATACCTTCTCCCTGGTCCCCCCGGTACTGGTGGACTTGGCTAACTGAGGCTTTGCCACTGCAGCCTTTGCTCCGGCTGAGTTCCTGCTGACCTGGTGCACACCATGAACGTGCGCTGCTCTAAACTCACTTTCTCCAATATTTCTCTCTTCCCCCTAATCCTGTTTTTATGATTGGCTTTAAATCCACAAAATCTGGATAATTTAGATGCATTCTGCAATATTAACGCAACCTTACCCGTGCAG
Source organism: Aegotheles bennettii (assembly GCA_013398125.1). Classification (NCBI taxonomy): domain Eukaryota; kingdom Metazoa; phylum Chordata; class Aves; order Caprimulgiformes; family Aegothelidae; genus Aegotheles; species Aegotheles bennettii. The sequence goes on from VZRW01008444.1 coordinate 33,581, forward strand.
AGAAAACCCCAACCCTGTTGACTTCGAGAACTGCAGGATTGAATCCTTGTTCCCATTGAAACCAATGACAAAACTTGTATTGATTTCAGTGGAAGCAGGATCGGGTCCTTGGTGTTAGCAATTTGTTTGTGTCAAAGGGCTGGCACTGCAAGAAATGAAAGACATTGGCAGGTCTGCTGGCAGGAAATCAGGTCTGCTCCCTGAAATTCAGAGGCAGAATTCCCAGTGAACTCGTGGTGGATGTCCTTTACGCTTGGGTTTTATTGTCATGATACTGCGTGCTCGGATGCCTGTATATTTTGTCTGGACGTATAAAGCAAGTCCTCCTGGGAGCATTCAAATGAGCACATCTATAAATGTAGCACAGCAAAACGAGCTACTTTTGCCACTCTCGCTTTTCCCGAGCCTGGTACAATCCATTTCTGTGACGACAGTTTTCTGCCCCATACGCAGCTGATACTGCTCTTTTATTTTAAGGCTGAGAAAATCTTCCCTTTAAACTCACGCTGAGCATCAAATTGGACTCCACTTGCAGCTGAACATCTTGGCTGTCTTTTCCTTTCCTCCATCAGCTCCAATATATTTTATGTAGAATTCTCTCTGTTAATGAAACTTGCTTCTCCTCTCTCTTCACTTTCCAGTTTTGCATTAGTGTTACGGAATCCATCAGACTTGCTGCATTTGGAAACTGCAAAAGGAGAGAGAAAAAACCATTTTCTTTTCCTACACAGTCTCCTATTTGGGCAATCTGCACAGACCCTGAGTATTCAACCTCTGTTCATTTGTATGCAAAGTTTCTGTTGCTAAATTAGAAAAAAGTAGTTTGAAAAGGCAGGCTTAAACACACATTTTGGTTGCCTTTGTGTAGCATCCGAGGGGGCTTGTGTTTCAGCTCCAGGAATTGTGACTTATAAGCAGCTGCTTTGATTATATTTCCCTGACAGTCACGATATGGAAGAGGCAGCATCGATGCTATACCTGAGTGTGTGAGTGTGCTCTGTGTACCCTGAGTCAGAATAAAGCGGCAGCTTTTTAGCAATCAGGATATTTTCAGTGCTTGCTTCTTAGCACTCATAAAATGCTAGAAAAATTCCAAATAACCTTGTGTGATCTCACAACAATTTCTCTATCTGAAGGGGAGACAGCACAGAGGTGCAACTGAAAAGCTGCTGGGGACTCAAAGACATGGTTGAAGGTGGGTGTCACAAGGTTTGCACTGTGCTTGGTTCATGATGCATGTCCTAGTTTACTAATTTTCATGAATGGCTTTGCCTAAATGTAAAAATCAATGAAGGCATTTTGATGCTAAAAAAATCTATTTATCTAAAAGAAATAAAAACTGAAATTGCAATAAAGATTTTTATCAAGCTTTATGGTGGAATTTATCATTTATAACTTGGATGATCATGTTCAGTTATATAATGTGGTATTTGCTCTGAAATCAGCTGAAGCAGGTAAATAGAGAACCTGGTAAAAACTCAGGCACAAATTAATCTGAAAGCTCTACAGGAGCAGAAAACTAGTGTTAGTTAAGGGAAGAGAATAAAGCAATTAGATTAATGTTACGTATCTGAGCTGTCCTGACAATGTCCTGCGATACACACAGTGCATTTGTGTCTATTTCAGCTCAGAAAAATCATTGCTGCTTTTTTCCCTTCTGCTCTGCATTAAGTTGTTTCAACAGTGAGGAACAGTTGCGGTGGCAGCATGAAAAAATAAGTGAGTTTTATAAGCAATCTCTTTCTTAAAGTCAGCCCTCAGTAAGTGGTGAGGAGGGCAGGATTCTGACGTGATGTTTTGATGTGTAACTGTGAGGGTTGAGATGGTCTTTATTAAAAGTTACGAACTTCAGTAAATTTTAAACAAATCTGTGATTTAATGTCTAGAAGCGAGAGATGGCACAGACTCATTAATTTTTGGTGATAAACTGCGCTGCGTGCAGTGGGCTGAGCGCCATGCTCTGGGCTTACTCAGTGTAAACAGTAAAATACGATAACTGCTTCAAGTAACTGATGGGGTCTTTAGCAACACAAGGTTCTTGGCTTAGATGACCTAAAAAGGTTCATTATAGCAGAGGAGGGCTGGCGTCAAGCCCTCCCCAGCTCTTGCGGCTCTCTGTGCAGGGAGGATCGCTCGGGGCAGGGAGGGGGGTGTAAAGTGAAGCCAATTCCAAGCAGCAGCTTTTCCCCCCGCCATGCACTCGGGTGGCACTGATGGAAACGGCTATGGGAAGTGCAAGGGGATTGAGATCAGATCGAAAAGGCTTTGCAGGACAGCAATAAGGAGAGACACTTAAAATAGTAACTGAAGGGGGGCTGATGGCTGCGGCACAGATGAGAAGGGAGTTCCAAGCCCTGCATCCCCCCAACAGGACGTCTGTCTGTCCATCCCTGGAGAAGGCAGAGTGCTTGCCCCCACGGCAGGGATGTCTCAGACATGATGAGAGCTGTAGGATGAAAGGTGGTTGTGAGCACAACCTATTATAAATCAAAACCCCAGATGAGCTGTACGTATAAGAGCACCTAAGGATCTTACGTTACCTCCAACCTTTAATTATCTGACTGAATCTGGCCTAACCTGCTTATCTTCTGAGCATTACTCATCGAGCTCTGGCAGGAGGAGGTGTCAATGAATATGGGACAGGTTTGGAGCCAACACCTTTGCCAGTTGAACTGGCAGGAGTTGAGGCTTAATCATGGGCAGAAAGGAGGGGGATGGGGGTGTTCCTCCCTTTCCAGCCTGCTCCTCTGTAACGGGTCCAGCTGATTCCATCTCCTGTCCTCTCCAGCCAAGGTGAGCTAGCTCCTTTCCTAGCCTTTCCCCTCCCACTCCCCAAATTCAACAGCCCAGCTCCACCTATAGTTAACGATGCCAGGTTTGATTTCTGTGGCAGAAGCTTGGCTGCTGGAACTGTCTTCTTGACTATGAAGATATAGCAGCATCTGTCAGAAAATCTATGTGAAAACAGTACCAGTGCCAGCAAATGGAAACTGAAGCTTTCTAATCAGCTACATTTGATTTGGTTTGATATATTTAACTTCTCCTTTTTTCTCCTGCTATTGGCAAATGTGTTATTCTTCCACAGAAATGAAAACAACCTGCAATTTACTGGATTGCTTTACAGAGTCTTGGTGCAAAGAAGTGCATGTCATGATGACATCTGATATCTTTCAGTGTCATTAATTGTCTTCACCAAGTGAGGGATGGAAAGTCTTATACCCCATTTTTTTCCTCCTACTCCATCAGAATTAGCTCACTGTTACGGGAGAGCTAGGCAGACCAGGTTCAGATTTGTCTCCATCCGGAGTCTGGGTCATTCAGAAACTCTAATCCTCAACAAAAAGGAAATGATAAAAATACCCATGAAATTAATTTTCATACCTGCAATTGGAATTAATAGTGGCAACCAGAGTGGCATCCTATTTCAGCTCCCTTGAGGTGACTAACAGTCCTGGTCATTAATATAATCCCAACCACCAGAGGAATTCACTGTCTGAGGGATCTACCATGAAAAACAAATGATCCCCAGAGCTATGCCTGCACAATGGAAAATGGCTTTAGTCATGTATTAGTCATTTTATCACAAGATTGTATTTTTGCACTGGGACGTTTTTGCTCTGATATTAAAAGAGAACAGAACAGAACAACAGCGTTTGAGTTAGTAATTTGCACACAGGGTTTGATTACGTTTGAGCTTCCTCTCTTTAGAAGGATGTGTGTAAATGACTGAGAGCAATAAACGGAGTCTTCTAAGTATGAGGCTTTCTCATGCAAAGTTCACATGCATTTATTACTGTCTGTGCTTAGCATCAGTCCTGCATATATCTGTGGGTGATGCTTGTACTTCATCTTGATAAGGGAGTGGTCTATTGCTAAAATGCTGCTTGACTTTTCCCCCGATTCTGCTTTTCTCCCTTAATTGCAAGGGATGAAATGTGTCAAGTGTCTGCTTCACTCGGCTGGGAATCGCGGTACTGCCACAGCAATTTCCCAGCCTTCAAAGGTGACATGCAGCTAGCAAACTATAAAGCTAAGCGACTGCACGGTGGCTCTGAACTCCCTTCAAAAGGCATTTGCTTCTAGCGCTGGAGCAGCATTAGTGCTTCAAGCAGGGCACAGAATAGGTGTGCACTTGAACCCTTCTGCAGAGCCATCCTTCAGAAGGAGTTTCTCTAATTATGTTTATTTAATCCTGCCCTAATGGCCACACGTGATATGCTCTGAGTGTCTGAAATGTAACTACCAATTTCAGCTTTATTCTCCTCTGCTCTCAAGACCGGCTTGGCTCGTGAAAAGCAAAAAACCACTGCCCAAGCCCCAGGAGCCATCCCACACAGGGTGCAAGCACATTTCTTCACCTGCTCATATTCATAACAAAAAGAAGGTGGTGGTTGCCTCTTCTTAATGTAAAACCTGAGATGTTTTTTAAGTCAACGCACACCTGTCACACACTCACTGCATTTATTGTTCTGGAGAAACAGTAATAACCTCATGGTGCTGCTGGAGGGGTTCTTCCATACCTGAAGTTGGTTAGTTCCGTATTTAATATGTGGTACAAAGGGCTTAAAGGTCTTCAGAAATAGTGGATCTTATTTATTTGCATAGCATAGGAATTAGACTGAGAGCAAGAACTGGAGATACAGCCTTATCTCCCTGTAATTTGTACAGAGATTTCAGCCACAGCTTTTTTCTCTCCCTTTAGAGCATTTACTAGGATCAGTTACTGTGAATGTAGCTTGCATTATTCCCTGTGGAGCAGGAGACAGGTAGGGCAGTTTCTCTCTTTATTCTTTCTGTTCCCTCTAAAGATTTACACCTTTTATAGCTGTTAAGGTAACTACCAAACTACTTAGAGACTGGCCTCGTGTAGTGTCAGGCTAGCACTTTCTGGTGTTAGTTTAGCCCCAGCAGGTTTAGATTCCATCCCCTGCAGTCTCTTCTAACAGCGATTTATTTTTTTATCTGCCTGAAATTCAAAGTTCAGCCTGAAGTTGATTCCAGCAGCACTTGGCTCTATCCTTTTGCAATTCACAATCCAAAATCAAGCACTAGGAGCCACTAATGAGAGGGGTGATAGACCAGAAGGTTTCTATAGTTTTCCAGACAACTCAAATAGCCTGCTATTAGTAAATCTACCCTTGCGAATCTAAACGAAAGATGCCCATCATCCCACATTATTCTGCAAGTACAGCTGGGAATGCAAGGCTGGCTGTAGCTGGATGGGCACTGTCACAGAGAAGAATTAGGTTACCAACAACTTCATAGCATCAAAATTAAACAGGTCAGTGTAAAAAGGCAGAGCACTTAACTCCACAGAGGTCAAGTAGTGCAATGAGTTGTGTGGGTCAAGCTATCACACATGAACCCTGATGTCTGATCACTCTACTGCTACATAACATTCCTGGTACTGGAAAAAATGCTCGCCACCATCTCAACTCACTACAGGAGTTGCCAGCTGCAAAGATTAATTTTTAACCTCCCTTTAATTTTCCAGGGCTAAGGCAGATGAGCAAACACTTCACGCCAAGCCTCAGCTGGGCAAACTGTTGTTAGATCAGTGAAGGTGACAGTTCCTGAGGGTCTGTCCTTTCATTTTTCCAGAGCACCCTTCTTCAGAGAGGATTTTTCTGTCTGTGTAGAAGTTACATTCTCACTGCCAGCCAGAAACCCAGCGTGAATTCCTGCAATGCCTATCTGCAGCAAAGGTGCTGCAAAGCTGCAGGTACTGTAGGCTGAGTAGTAGGCAGAGTAGGGCTACTACAGGATTTCCTCATGGAAAAAAAGAAGTTCAGTCTCAGGCTTCTTGTGGCTTCTCTGAAAGATAACTAAACTTTACATACATCACTATCTGGAACTTGATCTTCGGGTCAGAAGTACAAGCACGTAAAGAGTCTGCATAAGCGGGAATGACTTGTAACCCCCCTCTTTATCTTCCCTATAACCTGCTTTTAACAGTACCCAGGTTTGGAGACAATCATCCTCCTGCTTTAGACTTGGATGGCAGCTGGCAGGGTTGGAAGCAGGGCTTCCAATCAGGACCAATAGTTCCTTCATCATTTTAAACATAAAAATATGGTTTAAATCAAATATGATTTAATTTCCTGAAGTGTAGCCCTGCAAAACCAGTCAGGGAATCCAAGAGCCAAGAGCCCCTAACATTGCCACCCAGACTGAGAGTCTGATGACTGCAACTTAACAGATAACTAGCTTTTATTAGTTAGCAGATAACTATTTATTGATGCTACACAGGAATTTTGCCTCAGACAGGGCAGAATAAAAGCAGAGGAAGTTTTTCAGCATTTGGCCCTTCATTTGGGGATTTCAACTAATAACTCTCTGTCCTTCCTCTGTTTCACAAGTCCCCAAACTAATATACTGGGATGTGTGAGAATATTGCTATGACTCATAATCAGAGCTGCAAGTCCAAATCCAAACTTCTTTGGAGGTTTGGAGTGGTTGGGGCAAGGGCAAAATTACAAAAATGAACAGGAGATGTGGGAGACTTGCTCTGAGGAGGGAACACCCGTGGCATGTCAATGCTCTGCAGCACCAACAGCCAGGTAGTAGTAAACTGACACATCAGTCTTTCTGGTTAGGCACAATTTTCATTACCGAGCTTCCAAATTAGTAGGATAGAAAAATAATATAGAAACATACAGTGTCTTGGATGGGTGTAGCTCTTGGTCTCACCAGAAAAGCCAGCAGAAAGCTCAGGGGTGAGACATCAGTTAGGTGAGCAGGCTGCAGGACAAAACTAAAAGGAAAGGGGTGGTGCCTGGTACTTATTTTTACCTTGTTTTAGGTATTTTTTCCTCACAGTTCATACTGACAATTAACTATATATTTCTGGAAAACATAACAGCTGGTCAGAAGGAAAGATTCGTTGTCTGATTCCCTTTGTCGATCAATCCTACATAAAGCATATGCCATAGAAGTTTAACGAAGCTTTTCCATTAGGACTAAAACCAGACTGTCCTAGGTCCCTCCTGCATGGCAGAAGAGCAGCACCAGCTTTCCTTTCCCATGTGTCCAGTTGTGTGCAATTCAAGGACTTTGTGGTAAACACAACATCTGCAATGCAGAACAATGAAAGTCATTCCCTCCACAGCTGAGCTTGGTGCGTTCATGGGCAGTGTGCAGTGAATGTTGTATCAAGACTGTGATGATCTGACGGTTTTAAGAATAAACCTTTCAAAGAAGAGAAGACATTGACACAAAATTGAGGTGCCACAGAAAAGGCCAGATGTTCAACTTTTAGGTCTTTATAGGGCATGCAAATTTTTTCTCATGACTGAATGTGCATATTACCCATTGATGTGATCACTTATGCATCCAGCTCATCATCTGAATAGGCAAATATCTTATCTTCTGCAGCAACCATACTCAGAATTTAATGCAAAATTCATTCTTTTTGAAAATCAGTCCCCTAGAACACAATGGTAAATCATGCACGATGAAGTGATATGAAGAGAAACGCTGCACCCTTCTTCTGAGGTCTTTATTTCCATTCTCTAGAAAAATGTCTCCACCTTCATGCTGAAAGCCACAATTATTATTTCTTCATATTCACACTGTGTTGCTGCTCAGTGGCTCACATCATTGATTGGGCTCCATTATGCTAAATTCTAGAATGCCCAAAGAGCTAAGTATAAAGCAGGAGAAAACAGATACAAAAATAGACATGGACCACAAGGCAACCATGAGCCACAGCAACACCCTGCAGTAGATTCATCTTGCGAGGCACAGTTAAGCAGAGCTGGGGTGACAGGAGATCACAAAGGATGAAGAGTTAGTCGTGATTCTCACATCACTGAATTACCACCATTAAAATAATTACCCTGCCTTGTGTTAGACAACACAGCAGCTTTCATGTAACCCATGACTGAATGACATGCAAAAATGAGGGTTCTGATCCCTAATGATGAAATTACTCGTCCTTCTTTCTTTTTTCTCTTAACAAAGGCAAGACTGGTGCCCCAGGAATAGCCAGTTCTCGGCTCTGCCATGGCATTTTGCCTTGCCTATTGTTTCCCGGCAGATCCAACAGCTCTTGGGTCCCTCACTCATTTCCTTTCCAACCATGAAATGTTTATAGTTATTGGGTTTGAACAAAATGAGCAAATTGAATTATGGACAAGATGTAATATAATATAAATAATATGCATGAAATGTACTTTGTGTATCAGCTTGTTAGCAGGCAGTACTGACCTTAACAAGAATTGGTTAGAAACCCTTCTTCAGGCACCAGCATCTGTAAGTCTGTTCAGTACTGAAATGTGCTTTCCATCCTTATTATGACCCATTGTATTTAGCTGTTCTCTCATACACAACAACAAATGTATGTAAGAAAAGATATGTAGGAAAGCGAACCTGCCATGATTATCAGTCTCTAAAATAAATGCTTACTCAGGAAGAGAAAATATTCTTCCTCTCACTAGGAAAACCCAAGCTATATTATGTACACAAATAACATGCCTGTAGTTTTGGTGCCATAAAGCATAAATCATAATTTAGCCCTCTGAAAATAGCCTCTCTGCACTGAACTGCTGTGCCACGTTCCCCGAGGTCCACCTTCTTGGAAAGTGATGGGCAGAACTGGAGGAGGTGGTGAGAAGGACTGTGGTGCTCCTAGGGCCGATCTTTGCCCCTGCCACCCCGCATCATTTCTGCAAGCATGAAACTGGGAGCAAACTGGGATGAAATCTGAATATATCTTTCCAGGTGATGTCAAGGCAATGCCCATTTTCCTCTTTTTATTTAAAGGGTTACAGTAATTCTGGATCTGTGTCAGGCCAGTGATCCCCAGTGCAGAAGGGAAAAGGATTTTTAATGAAAACCAGATTCAGTTGTGAATATTTAATACAGTGCCCAAGTGGTAACAGGATGATAAAGTTTTGATAGGCCTGGTATTGGCTTTTATTTTTTTAAGGGGGAACTCTTCTCTCACTAACGGAAAAAGCATTTTTAATGCCAACATCAATATAAAGTGCTGCTGGGACTTTTATATCATTTCAATATCAGGCCTGTGTTCAGGAGCAAAAATAAATGCAGTGTTCACAACCATTTGATATTATAGCTGAATAGCTTTCAACAAGCTCTTACCATGTTTTTATGCACAGAGTATGATTTGGAGGTTGGGGATGGAAAATGAGGGAACTGGAGGGGAAGGGAAGCTTTTTGTTACTTTGTAGGCACGAGCTGCAATGTTTAAGAGCAATCTCACCAGGGTCACTACATGGTGCATAGATCAGGTTATTTTGCAAATAGCAGAATTTCGTCTTTTTTCCTTTCTCTTTTTCTGGCAGCATCAATAAATTTGTTTGATGCACTTTAAATGTTTAATTAAAACATTTTGTTAGCACATTTACTGTAAGTGATAAAAACACTTTGGAGGTGGTCTTAAAGCAATTGGTGGCTCTAAAATTGCTAGACATGCACTAGTAAATCAGATACAAAGTCCATAAATTGGAATGATTCTCTTTCAGGCCTGTGCCATTTCACAGATATTAAAGCTGCTTAATTTAATTCCTTAGTAATGTGGAATGTGTACAGCAGCCGATGTGGCTTCTTCAGACTGATTGTTTAAGGTCATATAAACTCAGGCCTACAGAGCACAGGATAGAAATTCCCTCTTATATTAATACTGTTTATAATTCAGTTCTCCTTCAATCCCTTAATCAGGAAAGAAATGCTCATCGTGTGATATTGCTATAAAAGAAGTGTTTATTTGAAAATATAAAAAAATATACACTAGGTCACAGCTACTGGTAACAACTCTCTCCTTATTTTAAGCAGTTTTGTTCAACTTAAAAGGAAAACTTGTTTTTAATGCAAAGCAGTCACTTTTATATAGGGAATGTGACAATTTTGTAAAGTAAAAAGTACAAAAGAAAAGGCAAAGCTACTGTAAACTGTTCTTTGCAAATGACTTTGTTCCTCAGCAAGTAACACCGCCCCATATTTACAAGATGAAATCTGTCCCCAACTGAAGTCAATGGGAGTTTTGTTTCTTCCTCCCATTAGAAGGGCTCATGGTTTTAGGAACTGCATAGGTAGCATCTTTAGCAATATGCAAGGGATAGCATCTGCTGCTCCACCGCTGTTTTAATACCTGCATTCAAAACACAATAGTAATAAAAGCTTCAGAACAAATTATTATGATCGGCTTCTTTGCCTACGTTGGAAATCTTTACTGAATCAAATTAATACAGAATATAAATATCACAATTAGATTTCACCAAGATGAGCAAATAATGAATCTTTCTTCTTCAGCTAAGAAAGTAGATTTTCTTGAGAAATCTCTGAGTCAGCATTTCTTGCAAGATGAACCTTTTTCCCCTTCCCCCAACAATGTCAATAGCTGAGAAGTCAATGATTTCCAAGGATGTCACGGATAACTTGCAATAGGAAAGGTAAAAGTTCACTCATTTTGATGTGTACATAACCTATTTCAGTCATCTTCAACAATATGTAACATGAAATTCTTAGCATGGAAAACTTGACTAAATGTCATGTCCCCTACTCATAAAAAAGCTGTGTGACAAGTTTGTCACAGGATGCACAAGAAAAATCAGCTCCATTAGAGGCTTGACTCCAGAGCAGCAGGGGCTCTTCATGAAGAGCTCTGCTGCAGGAGCCACTGGGTAGACTGTTTCTTGATATGAGGGTTTCCAGGGCTGAGGACACTTCTTTTTATTCTCTGCAGTGTCTAGTACCATGGAGGTCCAGCTCATGGCTGAGATCAATGCTGTGAAAGGGGTAAAGCAGCAGAGTACAACACATGCTGATGTTGGTGATGCCAGAGAAGTGTGTTGGTGAAAATGATACTGTCATCTTCAGTGTGTTTTTAATTCATATCTGTCCTCTTTCCTGATGAAACCACATTTTTGCCACCAGCATGAGGTAGAATGGATTTTTATCTCTTGTACATCAACAGAGTTATCAGCACGTTCTAATTACACTGTGTTGTGAGAAGCAGCAAGAGCACAGCTGGATTTTCTGATTCCAGATCTGAGGTGTCTGTGAGGCAGACATTTAAGAAAATAAGTAGATAACTAGACCATGTAGCATTTAAACTAGGGTTGAATTTGTCTCATGAACTCTGTCCTGTGTGGTCAAATTCCAACTGCATGTCTGCCTGCCCTACTATTAATCACTTTTTGGATTAAGAGACAAAATCACCTCTCCAACATTCTTAAGCAAATGTGTTTTCTTTCCATAAACAAACAAGGAAATCAAAACGATTTGTCTTAACTTGTTGATTTGTCCAAGTTATCTCATCCCAGATCTAATGACTGTCCCAAATATTAGCAGGAAAAATTCTCTGTAACAGCTGCACCTCTTTTAAAGCTATCATTATCTTCAGTCTTATGTCGTGCTGGGTTCAGTCTTTAATGGTTAAAAAGAGTAGCAAAGAAGCAAAGCCTGCACAATCTCACCCATCTTCACCTGACCTATTTAAGATTCTCATAACTGTCATATGAAACAGAGAAACCAACTGTTGCCATACATGGTGAGGCCTCCATTAATAAACTCTGACAAAACCCTGTCAAGCATCAAAGTCATTTTCAGCAGAAATTAATAATGTGTACTGGAGTCATTTTCAGAAGGAATTAGCTGGGTGTAATGGAGTAATTTATGTCACCATTTCTGAAAGGAAGAATACTTGATTTTGTATTTATCATAAAGAGTATTCATAACTTGAAAAAAAACCCACCACCAGATTTTGGCCAATTGTTTGGTCATTATGCTTCATATAAAGAAAAAACCAAACCATTTATTATCAAATACCAGTCCAACCAGATTTTTAAGCTACTTGTACGGGACAAATACCATAAGGTGTGTTCACAAGTCAAGAACATCATTCCTAGCTACTGTGAAGTTTGATAATATATAGGCATTAAGCCCTTTATATTTGTCATAGGTTAAAATGCTCTACTTGAGCATCTATATTCATATATAACTGAGCAGATCAGCCCTCAAGGGAAGCTCAGGGCCCTCAGGTTTTTTTTTCCTTTTTGTGAAAAACTACATTTTAAAACAGTTTTGATATTTTATAATATAGTTTGTGACAGGGCTATTTCACCATTCACTAACATGGGCTGCGGTGTCATCACAAAGTCCCTAACACTGTGTCACTGTGAGTCTATGGAGAAGACATCAAGATGTCAACATATTCCGAAAGGGGAAAGAGTGTCAGTGCAAGTCTGCAGGGACGGTGGCATGTGAAAAGGAAGCAAAATGAAATCCTATCTGTGATTGTACAACACTGCCAGACAAAGACACACTCAACCCAGAAGCCTTTTAAGAAACATGTGCAGTATTCAAGAGGAAGCAACCAGATAATTGTGATATTTGCAAGTATTATGGAAACCTTAGCTCTAAATAACTCTTCTGTGCTAAAATGCCCCATCTATGACCAGAAGTCTCCCAGTAGTAAGAGTGTTTGGGAAATGACTCAGTAGTGTGTGCTAAATATGAGAACACGTGAACAGCCCATTGGGATGTGCATTGCTGTCCTTCTAACCACTCTCCTCATGCAGAGGAATTTCTCGAGAGGTTTCTTTCTTTTTCCTGGACAGTGGAGGATGCAGCATTCTCCTTAAGGGTTTGCACAACCCATGGGCAGTTCAAAACAGCAGCCAGCACCACCAAGATGAGAGTCTTCTGTAACTGAAGGACCATATGTGCCACAGCACCAGTATGCACATAACACTCATGGTGCATAGTGGTACCTGCTGGTTTCATGGAGCTGGTTTGAGCTCCCTAAAGGCAGATTGAAAGGTTCACTTGCGTTTAAGCAACTGGCCAAGGCCCTCAGGGATGCACAGCTCCACCAGTCTCTGCAAGTGTTTGTCTTTCCTCACCCCTACCATGTTTCATAAAATATCCAGCCCTGCAACTCCCCTTCCTACATGCTGCCTCTTCTCCCAGCTGTACTGAGCACCATCCAGTGTTGGGAACAAAGCAGTTTCCCACAGTCCCCTTTCCTGCACGCTCTTGGAAAGGACACCCCGCCATTTCAGAAGTGCAGCTCTATAGTGTTGAGTTATATTTTTTTAGCCCAGACATCTGGAATGTATCATCTAGGGGCCAGATTGGAGGAGAATCTCCATTTTATGTTGTCTGCAGGCAGGAGGAGGGCGGAGGCCTCACATTTCTGCAGCACAGATGAGCTCTAATTATTTTTTACATGATTAGTGGACAATGAAAAGGTACATATTAATGTGTGGTCCACCAAAACCCTTTCTGACCCTCAGTAAGGAAGCTTCTCCATCCACATTTGTTGCATCAGGACAAAAGTGAAGCGAATGAACACAGACACATCCTTGCTGTGATCTGAATGGGGCCAGGTCTCCAGAAATACTTCCAGATTTTAGGAATGGAAGCGTCTTTTCTTCAAGAGCTTTTGAAGGTCAATTGTCTAAAGTGATTGAGGCACCTAAAATCCTAAAATTCAGAAAGCTTTAAGCCAGGGCAGGATTCAAAAGCATCCAAGTGCCACACTCCTACTGGCAGTGCCAATGCTTGTCAAAATAAGGTGCTCTCTGCCATCCCCCCAGCTGAAAAATAGGACTCTGGAGGTCCAACCACACGACTGGGTGTTGTGAAAATAAGAATAAAAACACTACAATAAGTCTTACTGCATTCATTTATCAGTGCAAAATAGAAAACAACCCTGAGTTCAGCACAGCAAAACAGATGAAAGATGCAATTGTCCTGACCTTGGGTGGTTGGGTTTTTCTCCCCCTTTTGCTCTGTAGTGTGCTCTGTCTTTCTAATGGTGGGATTTTCGTCATTATCACAGGCAAGGTCACTGTGAGCTGTCTCCTGGGCATGGCGCTGCGGCTGCTGCAGAGCACAGCGAAGCCAAGCCCACCGCTGGTGCAACTCCACCAAGGCTCCCAGCCTTACAGAAGGGACTAATTTGGCCTTGTGTATTTTGAATAAATTGTTAACTCTTCTCGGCATGAAGAAGTGATTATTGAAAAGTTTGCCTCCACATACAAATGCAAATGACAGTTGAAGAACACGTGAATGTTAATCTTCCAAACCAAGTACATAGACAAATGCTAGTCATTAGAAACATTTCCGTGCATTTATATTAGGCTGTCCTCTAAAAGACTTTTCAGACAAATATGTCATCAAGATATTCAAAACCATGTAATCTTATCCAAAGTTTCATCTATCAACAGTACAGTTTTCATCTCTCGCAGCTGTGTGTCAGAATGTGCAGGCAGATTAGCCAGCTGATAGCAAGGGGGGAAGGGAAAGAGGGGCTCTGTCATCATCAAGAAATACTGCTGGGGAGAAGAGACTCTTGCTGTTGATTTTTAAAAATCTCCCCAAGAACCCTTTCCATGCAGGGGTGCAGCGGATATTTGCAAAGACTTTAATTTTTTGACGTGAGTTGGTGCTCGTCTGCTCAAAGCCCTCCTCCCCCCATTTCCCCTTCCCTGCAGAGTGTAAGTTCTCATAATAAAAAACATCCTGAGTACAATTGCGTATCTGGTGTCTGTGGCAAAGTGTTCCCCTCCATGGCAGATTAATTCACCAGATTTCTTCTGCCTTCATACACCCGGAGAGAATGAGATAAAGCCCAAATCCGGATGGTTTTGAACTCCAGCTGCACCCTTCACCTTCCTCAAAGGGCAAATCCCCACACAGGTCCCTTCTTCTCCCAGAGCCAGCGGGATCACTTGGGGAAAAAAAAAGTTTACCTCAACACTTTTCAGCAAGCAAATTCTGTAATTCTCTTGTTTCAAGGAGAGAGATGAATGATGACATATATGGGCTTCTGATAAAGATGCAAAGAGATGGGACTAAAACATACAGTAAAGCACTGTGAAATGATTCCCCAATATGAGATTCAATATGCTGCAGTTGTTGTCTATGAGACAATGTCGTTGAATCCATGCATATGAATCTGTGCATAATCTTTCAGCGTATTCATTTCTAAATACATTCTTTCAAATGAATTTTAGCATTACTGAGGAGCTCTAGCTTGACATCACTTGAAGAAAATGTTTTCAAATTTGGGGAGAGTGGGAAAGATTTTCAAAACCACAGAAGAGCAGCTAGGACTTAACATCACCTAAAATAGGCTTGTGCTTTTCTGGGTATCTTTGACAAATCTTTTTGAAGTAAAGTCCTAAATTTCACTGTTTAGTGGCACAAATTGAGTGCCTTGATTTTCAGAGTCACAAATCCAATTTGCTGATATTCAGCATCTCTGAATATCACCTGTCCCAACAAACCCAGCTTCAGGTTTTAGAGTTATATTTTGCTTTTGTGCTTTTGGCATGAAGACGCCTCCTCCAGGGACAGAGAGAAACAAAGACAGTGCCAGGGGCTCTGGTCTCAGCTTAAAGGAGTATTTCAGCAGAAAGGAGTCTGTTTTGGTGGAGAATCCTACACAATGGACACCTCCTGGCACCGTGGACTGAAGCCAGCTGATGTCAGTGTAGCCACCAGACAGTCTGTGGGGATTAGGGTACGAGTCACCAAAGCCCTAACTGAGGGAGCTGGCCACTAAGGGAGGCAGAGCTCCGTATCTTGCTCATGTTCCTCTGAGCTTATCTGGTTCCCTAGCTTCAATACCAAATCAATCTTTTTAATGGGATTGTAATGCTTAACCTATTTCTGGAACTTTTCCCTCAGCCTTGCAAATGTGCTTTGGAGCAACCCGACTGAAAAAAGACAGAGCTCAGAGGAAGAGCCTTTGAGAACCAACATGGAGGTGTCCTGCAAGGGGGGAAGGAGGAGTTGGTTGTCCACTAAAACAAAAGACTTAAATGCCAAAAAAAAACCCCAAAACAAACAAAACCAACATTTGACATCTCTGGAAAAGGAGCTCCAATATGGTATTTGACAAACTCTAATCGTAAATTCAAAAGTATTTTTAAAATATTTTTAAATACTCATGTTGTTCGTTCCTTGCTTGGGAAAGTGCCTTTGCCTCCTCTGAAGAGAAATGGAAAAGAAGTGAGAGGCAGGGTGGGAAAGGGAAGACACATTATTTGATGAAACAAGACATTGCTCCCAGCCTGGGGCTTGCTGTCCTCCCAGTGAAGCCCAGCCCGCCGGCTCGCTGCCCAGGCACACACGCCTGCCTGCCAGCCAAGGTCCACCAGGTCAAAAATCTGCTTTACAGAGAGTGCCCTGAGCTAGTGTTTACCTAGAGGAGCCATTGCAGCCTCTCAGGAAATAATCCACATTTTAAAATGAGCCTGTGTGCCCAAATATTTATTTGCTAGTTAGATGGTAATGGCTCTAGAGCAGTTGTTATGGTCTTGTGGGGACAGCACGCAACTTGTACTGCTACACAGACTTTGTGTACCAGATGAGGTATTAATCTGGTTAGTTGAAATACTACGTCCTGTCCACAAATCATTAATGCTGGCTGCAGCACTGTATGCTGTTAACACATGTACTTCGGGGCCGGTCAGTCAGTCCAGTTCCACACAACAGATATTTAGCCCAGAAAGGTCTGCAGACCTTTCCCAACCCTGTTCTTTCGCTGGCCATGCTTCCAGACCAGCAGAAGCTGGTGCGAGATGTGGGACCATGGGTGGAGGCTTTTGGAGTTACAACTTCAGGAGGCAAAGGAGGAGGAGAGCAAGCAATCTGCCAAAACAAGCATGGGTGGTGTGGCTTTGAGAAGACAGGGGCATCGAGCAGCAGGGAGCAGAGCTTGCTGGAGTGGTTTTTAAAGATGGTTTAGGAAACTGGCTTTGATTTTAACAGCCGGTTCTACCAACAGAGACCAAACTGCCTTCGGCACAGCCCTGTCCTTTTTCTTCGCCCACACATTGCCACAAGCCACAAAGCACTCACCAAGACTGTGTAACAAACTTAACTTCAAAAGACCAAAAGCCACAAAAAGCATAATGTCCCACTAGAAGGGAGCAGGAACATAAAGAGAGGTAGTAATAGTGATTTCCCCAGATGCCTTTCTACAAAAAGAGAGAAGTGGACAGCCAGGACATTATGTTACTTCCCCATCCTCTCTTGGTTCCCAGAGCCTCTCCAGCTCCCCATAAGGGTTCTCAGCTTCAGCCAGGGAATTGCAATGTGGACTCGAAGCATCCATGCAGAAGATTTTGGCTTCCAGTGGCTACTGAGGACCTCTTTTTATTCCCCACCAGAGCTGTCTTCCAGGAGCAAGCAACTAATGGTAACAGTGCTGCACTCCACACGGTCATGGCTGTCTCCTCCCTGTCCACCTCTGAGGGACACCAACAGAATCTGTGAGGACCCACTGCTAAGGCTGGTGTTTCCTCTCTCTGTCTTGTCATCAAGCTTTTTTTCTCAGAATGGCTGGAGTCAAGGATATGGTCTTGGCCTTATCTTTGAGTTTCCTGGCTTTTGTCAGTGACTGTGTCACACAGTCGATGCTACTCACCCAGCTGCACTGCCAGCAACGCAGAGATTTTGCTGCTGCTCCTGGAGGTGCATTAGAAAAAGCTGCTTGCAAACGTGATGCAATTGCTGCATGTACACCCCTGCCCCTTGCTCTGCCTCTGCCTTTGGCAGTGCTCACAGTCCCTCTCTCACAGGAGAAGGGGACACAAAGGCCATTCTTGAAGGAAAGGGCATTTTCCCCCATGTGCAGTTTCACTACACCAGTGACTGGCACATCGCAAGCATAATCAAAACAGTCTTCCTCCTAACTCACAACAGGCGGCATTTCACTGAGATGGATTTACCACTGGCTGGTTCCACTGCACTGCTCAGATTAACAGCAAAACAGAAAAAAACCTGAGCTCAGTGTGCAATCAGAAATGCCAACACTAACCCAGAAGTTGCGCGTCCCACACTAGACAAGCCAAGCCGTACAGAGATAACAAAAGTTCAATAACTTCTTCAGCAGATTGAGCTCCTGATTGCTGCAAACTATCTGCTTCAAAGAGCTGCAGCCTTGCTGGTGGGGATTCATTCACCCTTTCTCAAGCCCGGAAGCCATCTCTGATGCTGCATCGTGGGCTGGGAAGCCTCCAAACGGCTTTGGGAACCCGTGAAGGTGCTTTTGTCCTAGAGAAGAAGTCTCTTAAGACGTGGTGAACTCAATCTGCTTTCAGAAGATTTTTCAGGCCAACAGAGGCACCTGAAGACTTAGAGGAAGATGACACTGCCAGATGGCATGGCCCGGGGAGAGGATGAAGTGAAGGCTGCAGGGGATGCATACACTGATTTCTCCAAAGACTTATAACCACGACGAAGAAAGAAAGAGCTTTGCCACAAGAGAGTCTGATGAGAAAAGTCATTTGCTACTGAAATGTAATTTAAAAAATGTATTTAATACTAATTAACAACACAAGCCTGTAATATCCACTTATCTAAACTGCTTGTGGATTACTTGCTTTTCACTTACTAACCTACCCACTAATTTCTACAAAAAATAAAAATACAGGTCAGGTTTTTGCTACCAGATTTAGTTATTTTACTACCAGACAAAGATGAGCCAGAATGGTTATCAAGAAAAATAAGGGGGGAAAAGAGAATTGGGAAATCTTAGACATTGTATTAAAACAACAGTTTTTAGGGTGTTTGATTTACTATTCAACTGTGCGCAGCTGCTGCTGTGAGAAATAGGAAGCATGCCAAGGGAAGGAGATGGGGAAAAAAATTAACGAGTGGGGGAGGTCTGCAGAATCAACTGGTTAATGAGATATGAAAATTTTTATGAGTAAGCCCCTGCTGAAAAGCACTTGTTTGTTTGAACCAGCTTACTGCTTACCCACTGTCACAGCAATTCGGGTACTCTCTCCAAAGGACTTAATCACCCAATGTGAAATTTAGACAGCGTTTGGGTTTTTGATGCACTGGTTTAGATCCTCTGTGCTTCCCCCTCCTTATCTTGGAACAACCTAAAATCTGCTGGGCTCCAGGCACAATTCTCCTCCTTGGTGCAGGCTGCAGTGCTCTGTATGGGGGCGAGCACTTTCCACAGGGAGGGCAGTGAATTACTCAAGCCCTACAGTCGTGCAGGGAGGAAGCTCAGCAGGGTGAGGTGAGAGATGTGGGTTTGAATGCTTTCAGGTGGAGGACGGGAGGGAAGTGGTGTTCTCAGCACCCTGCCTCTCCCAGCCTGGTCCCACCTTCCCTCCAGCCCCATTACATTGCACTCTTTTTGCTACTTCTGGTGGAAGGATACAGGGATCAAACATCCATGGAAGATCCAAGACCCTGAATTCTTAAAAAAGGAAGGATCTCTACTTAGTCCAGAGGAAGACCCCTAACTCTTAAAAAAGTCCAAGCCTTTCCTTGGCATTTCCTATAAAACCACTTAGGCAGTCCCATGCGGACAGTCCTCACCTGTATGAATCCCATTCCTGGGCACTGAGCAATTTGCAGGTGGATTACCTGGCACTGGAACAGGCTGCCCAGAGAGATTGTGGAGTCTCCTTGGCTGGAGACATTCAAACCCCGCCTGGATGCGTTCCTGTGTGATGGACTCTAGGTGACCCTGCTCTGGCAGGGGGGTTGGACTGGATGATCTTTCGAGGTCCCTTCCAACCCCTAGGATTCTGTGATTCTGTGATTCTGTGATTCTGGCAACCTAAGCACCAAATTCAGGATTATTCACCACCCTGAATTTAGGAGCTGTATTATTGCCTCTTAATCTCTTTTGACATAGCCTAAACCTTGTTTTGTGGTCCAGCTGAAAAGAGAATTCAGCCTCCTCAGAACAGGTCTGACTTGTTTGTAATAATTTCTTGGATTATATTTTGCCCAGTTTTTTCTGTGAAAAGCTCCATCATATTTACAAATGCCTTTGACATTGCTTGGTGTCTTTTGTAAGTAGCAAAGGCTCAACAATTTTCAAGAAAAATAAGTGTCCCAAATTCTCTAAAAACAAAACACAAACCCTGAGGTGCAGAGCTCAAATTTGTACCAAACCCTGGTCTGTGATATTCCCCATGAGGAGGAGGGAACTGGCACCACTAGAAGTCCTGGCTTTCATCTTGTTTGCTCATTGGTGAAAATCTGCTGCTGCAGAAACTTTTCAACCTGAAATGCTCATTTGCAGTTGATTGATAAACTCCTCAAAACAACGTTTCATTGTCCTGCAGATTCAACCATATCTACAGCTTCTAGTGAGCTAACAGGCTTGGTCCCAGTGTACTCTTAATGATACTAATGAAGGCTTATTTTTCTAGAACCTGTTCAAATACCAAACATTTAAACTAAGAGATTAAGGCAGTATGCAGTGCTCCTTTACAACAGTACTTTTTGAATGCCCCTGTTTGCATCTGCTGGATGGTGAGAAGAATACCCATTGTGTCGGTACTCCAGAAGGCCTCACAGTAGAATATTAGACTTGAGAAATCATTTATTGGGATCTTATCTTGCATACCTAATTGAGATGTCAGGCCACTGCATTTAAACTATAACTTGCAGACTAATTAAAGGCAACAACTTGGTGCTTACTTAGGGATTCGGGGAGATTGCATGATGACCTGTCTGTGTTGTAAAGGGAAGATTAAACAGACTGAGCTAAACAATGTCTTTATTTTCCTGGTGATGCCCGATTTGGGGGAGTAATCCCACTTTATCCCCAAACATAAATCTTTTTGTTATTTAGAGGGATGTAACCTAGAGATGCCTTACAGACCTTTTCACCTGGCTTTGATGTCCTAACTGTTACTAGCCCTAAGCTTGTTGTTTTCCTGTTTTATCTTTCCCTGAATTGTTTCCAAGCAGCTATCTGGTTAGAGGGAAAGCCATTTTTCTCGGCAGAGAAAATTGCAGATGAAACAAATAAAGCTTTATATAAAATTTGCTTCTTTTTATTTGCATATGCACTTCATCTTCTAACTCCAAATTCTAATCCTTGCTTTGAATAACAGTACACAGCATCCTCCTGTAGAACAACAGATCTGAAATGGCAAGTTAAAAGCTTAGGGGTCACTGCTGGGACAACAGGAAGCAGGAGGCAGTTCTTCTGTCTTCGTGAAGATGATGATGATGCCTTGATTTCACATGGTGTGGAAGGAGGGAGGCAGACACTAAATATAAAAAGCACAAGTTTATTTGACAGTGTTATGAGGAGGGTAACTGGAGGCAAACATTTGACAATGACACACTGGAATGCTGTAAAAATTTAATTAGATGGGTACATTAGTCATAGTTGTATTAAGGGGTTCATATACTACATGCAAAAATGCATGCTCCAGTACAAAAGAAATATTTAAGTCCTTCCTGTAAATACCATTTCCCTCATTATTGGGAAATGTGGTCTCAGTGGGACCATTGACCATGTCATTGTATTTACAAAAGTATGGTTAGAATGAGATTAACGGCATTTATGGGAAGGGTTTTCCTACACAGGAACGATGCCCATTATACAGGGAAGGTTGTGCAGCTGAGTTGCAATGAAGTAGGCATATGTGGCTGCTACCTGGTTAAGTGTTGGGTTTACTTCTATGCTGTTAAACTGTCTTTAACAGCCTCATGTTCCCTAAAATAAGAGCTATTGGCGAGCTGGGATGTTTTGAAGAATGTCAAGAAGGCCTACTGCAATTTTTGCCTGCCCCTGAAAACCACTGGGGAACGCTTTATGGCTTCACAGCTGTCCCAAGGAAAGCTCGACAGACTTGTTCACTCAGTCTGAGTGGTTAAAAAGCATTTTCACAATTGGGTCCTTACAAGGTGATCACTTGGGACTAGGTTTATTTGAAAATTCATTTGAATCCAGTGCAGATCGCACTGGCTGGGGCTTCTCATAGCTCCCAGTATGGATCTGCATGACTGTGATTAAAAATTTCCATAACTTTATTTTTAAGCTGCAACTATATCCAAAATCTTGCAGGGATACCTAGGTTTCAACAATCCTCTTCTACTTTGCAATGAACCAGCAAACCAAGTTAGTCCAAGTATTTCTCACATGCTTGACATAAAGAACTGGGTTACTGTGGGGCTGCTCCAAAGACTCCAGAAACCAAAGTCTTTGCAGAAAAGCTTTGAACGTGAAGGTCAAGGGGGTAAGCTAGTTCCAAACCAAAGAACTGGTAAACCATTTAGAAATCACAGTTGAAAGGACAACTCAGCTCTAACACTGCATACCCGCTGCTCTCTTCAAAATCCCCCCCACCTCATAGAATGTATTCTTTTCTTTCTTCTGAAAAAAAAAAATGCACATTTCAAGTCATTTGCAATGATTTCTTTTCAGAAATCCCTGCAGAAAAGGAGTTTGTGCCATTTATTTCCCATACTTTTCTTTCCCTTCAGCTCTACTTTTTATCTCGATTTCAGTAAGGCATTTGACACTGTCTCCCACAGCATCCTTGTAGACAAGCTGATAAAGTATGGGTTTGGTGATCAGGTAGTGGGGTGGATCGTGAACTGGTTGAAGGGAAGAAGTCAGAGAGTTGTGGTCAATGGGGCAGAGTCTGGTTGGAGGACTGTGACTAGTGGAGTGCCTCAGGGGTCGGTACTGGGACCGGTGTTGTTCAATATCTTCATCAACGACCTGGATGAGGGTACAGAATGTATCCTCAGCAAGTTTGCTGATGACACTAAACTGGGAGGAGTGGCTGACACACCAGAAGGTTGTGCTGCCATTCAAAGAGACCTTGATAGGCTGGAGAGTTGGGCGGGGAGAAATTTAATGAAATTCAACAAGGGCAAGTGCAGAGTTTTGCATCTGGGGAAGAACAACACCATGCACCAGTACAGGCTGGGGGCTGACCTGCTGGAGAGCAGTGTAGGAGAAAGGGACCTGGGGNTAACGTTTTAATTTGACAATGTTCATTTAGTAGTAAATAAGCAAATAATTGGTCATGTTTTATTTTAAACAGTGTTTCAGTTGTGGTACCATGTGTGACATTCAAAAGTAATTATGAGATTGAGATACCGGATAGGAAAAGGATAAGAACAAAAGATGACTCAACCAAAATCAACTAATACTTTGTCTTAATCAGTGTTTGGATTGTTCTGGTGAATTTGATATTAGTTCTACAGAGAAGGAGAAGACTGTACTGGTGATCAGTTCATTTCCCAGAATTCAGTGAATTTGCAAAGAGGATACTGTTGTCTGTAATCACCTGTGAGTATATAAAAAAGGAAAATGTGTAACTTCTGAGGAAGCCAGTGGTGACCCTAGAAAATCCCATGTGTGAACATCAGGAATTTATCTTATGTTGAGGGAGTTAGGGAAGAGGATATCCAGGATTATATACATATAATAATGAACAGCATGCCTGTGCTTTTGATTGAAATACTGAAATGTGGATCAAAATTCACTTTCAGTCTGGTGTACTATTTACACAAATTAGAAAAAAATTGTGTCACGCTGGAAAGGGAAGGAAAATGAAGTCCAAAAGCACAATTTGTATTAAGAAGTCTCTTTCTTTTCTAAATCTCAAATAGAAAATCACAACCTTACAAAGAGACTTGCCCTTCATTGTCATGTTGGTTGTTTAAAATGAGTAGATCAGCCAGACCAACTGAGTTGCTGCCAGCATAAAGGATAAACAAACAAATTGATTGCAAGGCAGATGGATACACACATAATTTTTTTTAACGGTGAAAAAAAATCTACTTTGCTCTAAAATTTCTGTTGACAAACTTCCCCAAAACTGTCACAATGAGAAGCAGTTTGGGGCTGTCAGGTTATTTTGCCATGGACTAAGGTGTCAGCTGGTAAATGCATCTAATGCACCATTGGTATGAGTATCTCTACATGTCTGAGGGATCTCTGCAGGAACAATGCCAGTGAGTAAAGGCCAAAAGAGATTTGATTCCAAATTTGAATCAAATTTGATTGACGTATTTAACCACTGACATTGCCATACTCAGCAAATAACAAAGTGGGATTTTAATTTGCACAACTCTAGAGAAAAGGGATCACCCAAGAGAAGCAAGAGAGAGAATGAACTTAAATGAAAAATATTCTGGATGAACATCTGTAGAATTTCCAAATGGTAGCCAGGATTACACGGGGCAATGGTCTTCAAAATGGTCTTTTGGACCTGAATAGAACAAGAGCTCAGGAGTGATGACAAGGGGCAATGGATGCAAACTGGAGTACAGGAGGTTCCATGTGAATATCAGGAAGAACTTCTTCACTGTGAGAGTGCCAGAGCACTGGAACAGGCTGCCCAGAGAGGTTGTGGAGTCTCCTTGGCTGGAGACATTCAAACCCCACCTGGATGCGTTCCTGTGTGATGGACTCTAGGTGATCCTGCTCTGGCAGGGGGGTTGGACTGGATGATCTTTCGAGGTCCCTTCCAACCCCTAGGATTCTGTGATTCTGTGATTCAGGAGCATCTCCCAGGGCCATCAGCACAACGATAACGAGAGCTGAGTTCTGAGCGGGACCCACAGCGAATCCTCCACAGGGGCACATGATCACAGACAGGAAACGGAGTTAAACTGGTACACAGCAAATTAAACAAATAAACAAACAAATAAATAATGAGAAAGGATAATGAGACTCTTTTCCCAGTGTGAGCGCCCCGGGACCGGCACTGCCCATGGGGCCATGGCCATGGGGGGGCAGCGGTGCCTGTGGGGAGGGGAGGCTGGGTCAGGACCCACACGGACCAATCCCAGCGCTCCTGCCCGTGGCGCTCAGGATCCAACGGCTCCTCAGAGCCCTCCCCTGGCTCCTGGCGCTGCTGTGCTGAGGGCTGGGGGCGCCTCTGCCCACCCCTCCCTGTGCTGCTGCTCTGCCCCAGCCCTGCTCCTGCCTGCAGGAGAACATGGTGCACAGGGACAGGTTACCTGCCCCTGCCTCCTCCAGCAGGACCGGTGCGGCTGCTCTGAGGTTCTTGTGCACTGCCTGCAGGGCCCCTGGGCCCAGGAGCCCCCATTGCTGCTGGGCCCGGTTTGGGGCCTCCCAGTCTGGACACAATTACATCTCTGTATTTGCATATTCATTTCTATATCTGAATATATTTATGTATTTGTCTATGATTCACCATCTCCATTATTATTACTGTCATTATTTCCTGTTTCATTACAACTGTTCCAGTATTTTTCCAGCCTCAAAATCTCTCCCCCTCATTCCCCTGTTGTCCTCCCTTGGGAGGGGGATGGGGGATAACAGGGAGCATCTGTCACCCAGGTACTGGCCAGACCATGACAAGATTGCTGCAGAGCTGTTTGGGTGGAAATGGGATGTATGCTAAGTCACTTGGTTTGGATTGTGTGCCCACAGACACCACCTTGCCACTCACCAACACTGCCTGAGCAGGCAGTTGGATGAAATCAAGGTACTAACACACCATTGATCAGTTTACCTGTCTGTTAATCATGTTAATATGGTTTCAAGTTCAATGGAAATGAAAGCTCCCACTAACATACAATGCTGCAGTTCTTCAGTGACTTAAGAATTTAAGTCCCATTTGCAAAAGTCTGACAGACACTTTTGAAAATTGGATTCATAATTAGCAAACCAGACAACTGGACTCTTAAGATCATTAGAAAGATATTAGGTAAAAACTTCAAAGTCAATGGGATTTGTACACTTTAGTCACATAAGCTCCTCTGAAAATTTTCCTTCATGTCAATCTGCATTCAAATAATTCTTCTTGCACTTGGCTATAGTGTGTTTGTCATGACCACTGAGCATGATAAATCAAATCTCAAAAATCCGGTAGGAATAAGAATTAAATAAATGTCTCCTTAAAACATATTTCCTAAAAGGTAAGAGAAATTGTGACTAAATCACAGGGAGAAAAAAAGTAGCTTGTTAAATAAGCCTGAAGTAGTTCCAGCTCATCCAAAGCCTGTTCCCAAGTGAGTGCTGGAAGATCAGAAAGTTGTGACTAGCAGAGCCTAGGCAAAAGCAGATGTTGTGTCCAGAGCTCTCGTTGTGGAATTCAATAGCTGGTTTGGTGAATCGTTTGAACTGGTCACTTGGGAAGGCAGTGCCAGCTTAGTTTATGGTAAGTTTGAACGGTCCAGTGTTTGAACAGTATATTCACCTCTTCCTGGAATAAAGAGGCTGTGTTTGTAAATAAGACGACAAGTTGTACCATATTATGGTCTTTTGCAACTGACAAAGCATTCCCATTTTCCATAGAAAAGGAATCATTTGCCTGGGAAGAAATACAATCTGGCAGTATTTCTAGAGCCATGCTTCAAAGAGAAATTTGAAGCCACTCTTGTATAATGTGCAGGCATTAATCACCAAAAGCGAGATTCTCATAAACAAAGTAATCCAAACCAGTAACACAAACCCAGTTCCTCTCTCCTGCTGAGCACTGTTCAGTGTGGAGCACATGAAAATCTGAGTCAACGCCCCCCTTCATTGATAGAAAGGCACCTGGCCCCACTGCCCAAGGATCAGCAGTGCTCTTGTATCTCAGAGCAGGAGCAGAGCATTGCTGAAACCTTCTGGAAGTGCAAAACATGAGCAAAGCCAAGGAGACTGGAACAACAAAAATAGCATCAAAAGAAGCAGAGAAAAATATTTGCTGCCCGGTGGTGGGAGAAGCAGAATAAATGTCTGTGTTATAGGACTGTCACCTGAGCGAGCCGATCAATGCTATTAAGACTGAGTCAATCTGTGTCTGTACAAGTATAGCAGTGCTTGAATGATGACAAATCTCTGGGTCCAAAGGGAGACATCCTTCACCTTGTTGAAAAGTAAGGAAGCTGCTGCTGTGATGAGTTTTGGCAAGCGTTTCTGATCCGTACCTGGACCGTTCCCATCAGGTGTCATGTACTGAAGCTTTATGCCTTCCCCTGTAAAGGTGCTACTGCCATGCCCAGAGCCTGAATTGCTGCGGACAGGCAGGGTTGACTGCTGTCGTTTCTCTAAAATGAATAATTATACATCTCCCACTTGAGCTGATTGTTTGAAAGATGTGAGAGCGCACAAGAGATGCTACCAACAAGGGAGCTTTTAATGCAGCTAACGTTGGCTCTGAGGAAACTGAACTGGAGGAACAAAGGGTGGATTCTGGTCCTGCCAGCAGTTCATGGCATCAGTGATGCTTAAGTGGCATATCTGTGAGCTGGTGGGACTCTGAAGCAGGCAATTTTTTATGGAGGCAGGAATGAGGGGACCTTTTTCCAAGCCCATTTAATATCCCTCTGTGCAAACAATCTTCTTCTCTCGTTGCTGTTCTACCCTTGTCTCTCCTTCTTGGCATGGTGCCTTTTCCCCCCCAAGCAGCAGCTGTGCACACTTGAATAGTAAATCAAACACCCTAAAAACTGTTGTTTCAAAATCTTTTCAGATCTTTCTCTCCTCTATTTCTGTTCTCTTTTTCTTGCTAATGATTAAAGCAATTGGATTTTTTTTTATAATCTGTTATGAACTAATTTTGTATTGCAAACAACTCGAGGTACCACAATGTCTATCGCTGAAAGGACCTAGAGGTACACCTAGTTCATCTCCCATCAGTGCACGGGTGGTTGTTGGGAGGGTGGGTAGGAGGGCACTGTTGTAGGAAGTGCATGTTGGGGGGCTTCATATTTCCTCTGGGAGGAGGTCCCAGATCATGTGAAAGGACAGGGAAGATGGTAACAACCTGGATTTCCAGGTGATAGATAGCAATGTAAGCACACTCAAGTCAAGGCTGATTTACACTAAGCAGGGACCTGAGCCTAGCATCCTAAATGGCATTTGTTTTTGTGGTTTCAAGACTATTTCAACAACAGAAATGCCTAGAGGATTAATACTGTAGAGAGAGGGATGAAGACAGAACAGCAAAATACCAGATAATTAGCACCATGCAGTATATCATATGCTTCTTGTTGAACTCAACATCCATCACAGACCAGCAGTGAGTTACTGCCTGGAAAAGCATGCATTTTTTTCCCCATAAAGGTTAGATTTACAGAAGGTAAATTAGTTGATAGAAATGCCTGACTCCTGCCCAAAATACCTAGCAGCTTAACTGTTCCTGTATTTTGAATCTATTGCAAGAAAATCATGTTGCACCTTTAAACAGATCCAATTTGGAAAAAAAAACCCAAAACACACAAAAAAGCATATCATTCTAGTACTGCCCCTTTTATTTCCATGGATAGCTTCTCCCTTTGGTATGTATGTCTGTGAAAAGGATGTGATGGTAGAGCCTTGGCTGTGAAAATACAATGTATGCTTTATTACAAAGAAAACCACAGTTTGAAGACCAAGGAAAACTCTGATTCACCAGCATGACTCACACATGCACTATAGAGCCTGCAATCCCTTTAGCAAAGATGCAAGCCCAGCAGCATGTAAGTACTTGCAGAGAGAACATATTTTCCCTAAATGAATGATCTTTTCAAGTGCCTTATCTTACTCTTTTTGAAGGCAGTGGAAAATCTCTCACTGAACTTTGGATGAGGCCCTTAAAGGCAGGAGGGAAGTCAGTAGACACCACGTAAATATCCACAAAAATGACTCAAAGCCACTATCAAGATAATATTATCGTAGGAGATGGGAAGTTAGATTTCTCAGAAGGCTGCTACAAGCCCAAGGAGGACCTGTTACGTTGGCTGGCATCTGATTGTGATTAGCAAAGCTGAACTTTTCAGGAAATTAATACATTAGGGTTCCCACCTCAGGAGATGATTTTGACATTCTCAATTTCAATAAATGCATCTGAAAGCAAAAATAATTCAAAAGCTTTTTTGGATGCCTTCAAAAAAGGGAAACAACTAGGCTAGAAAATACTCTTGTTTGAAGATAACTCAGCTGAGTGCAGGGTAAGGGAGTTCAAAACAACTTCGTATCCAGGGATGAAACAATTTACTCCAAGTCCTGAGACCACTGGTTTGACTGACTATAATAAAGTGTAATAGTGGAGTAACATGACAAGGAGCCAGGCTGTTAGGACCTGCTGCCTAACAACATCCACTAGAGGAAAGAAACCTCTTTGAGGTGTAATTGCAATTCATTTTGTCTGCTGGGGCTACTAAAAGTAGTGTAAGAACATGCATGGGCCTTAGAGGGAGGAACTCAAGGCACAGATGCAGGTAAACTTGTTTATTCAACCCTCTCAAATAAGTGGCTTCACTTTCAGAAATGCAAAGCACCATGTTGCTCTCACTGAACCAGCTTGACAGGGGAAGGAGCCAAGTTAGAGCTGCTGGTTGCCCACTCTCCATCACAGCCATACACAGTGCACCCATTTTTCCAGTGAAAATAAATCTTGAGAAGTTTATTTTTAATGTAGTTAGCATACTACATGTTAAAAGAACAAATCTCTTAATTGGGTTTCCAAATTTTGTTTGCTTAAGTATGGAAAACTTTCACTATTTTGAAAATTCTCAGGAGAGAAGGAAACAGTCTGAGTTTAGCACACAGGGAACCTACGTTCACCATCTCTTTCCATGTTGCTGTGGCTGTGTTGAAGCCATCTCTCTGCCTTGGGTCCCTTTGAAGCCATTAGGGATATATTTCCCCACACACATCTTCTGCTTGAGCACACCTGCATGCATTCAGCTCTATTGCCTTTGAAATGCAGGTCTTTAGCTATATGAGCTCATTTTCCCTGGCTTTTGGACTCTAAATAATGTCTTAACATGCCTTTCATCCACATAAGAGTCACAAATGGGCTGAAACCTTGGCTTTTTATCTTGAGCCATGGGAGTATCAGGCCAGGGCTTACGTTACAGTACATAATACTGTACATTACATTACATACAGTAGCTTGGTGTTCCTCAGCAGAGAAGGCAGATGTAAGATTAAGTCAACTCAGATCCTGCACACTCATCTCTTAACCACTCTGCGCTCATATGAAAGGTCATCTCAGTTCCATAAACTCATGCTTGAATTTCCCAAGCTAACAAACTCCTCCTTTGGTGTTCAGACCTGCCTGGAGTCTTTCCATTGCTTAACTCTGGAGCCAGTGGTGATCATTAATGAAATGTATTCCTCACCATTTCCATGCCATCACCTAACTTGGCTTTGGACTTATACATTACTTCTGGGTAAAAACAGAGATGGTCCACCCCTTTTCATAATACTAAGGTGAACCTGCAAGCTTCTGAAGGGCTAGAATTGGAAAGTATTATTTATCTTGCTTAGAATGAATGGAAAATAGATTAGTAGCCATATATGAAATATGTATTAATGTTAATTAATACTTATGCAAAACCTCTACATAGGGAATTAACATGAGACATTGAAAAATTGGTCTTTTGTATGGTCTGAAAGGGGGGAGCTGCATTTTCTTCTTTGTAATGAATTAAACATTTGTATTCAGGGTTGCTGGTTCTACAGGTGTTAGATCTATGGTTGACCAAAGAACACCATTAAGCAGAACTGATTTATTTCATAGATCACAATGTTATTTCTGGGGGGAGAGAACGGGTGGGAGGCTGCACTAGTGGGAGACGTTATCTGAGGAATGCTGCCCTCGATTTCAGTGGAGACGGGATTTCACCTGGTACTGTTCCCCTTCCTGGCACCTAGCTCATAGCTTCTCTGGAGCAGTTACATCACAAATTGAGAAGCTGTGAATGTAGACACATGAACGTGTAGGATCATTTGACTGCACAATCTGACACAAGGTGTCCAGTGAGCTGATATATTAAGGCACATTTATTTCTACAGCCCATGAAAGAAAAATGTATGGGATTACAAACATATACTTTCCTAACTGAGCAAACAAATACCTATTTCTCTGGCCCAAACTCCTGTTTCTGGATCCCCAGCAAGATACTTCAGCTATTTTAATACCATTATCCCATTTCACTGTCACAAATGGCAAAAACAGTGGGGTACTATGACTAGAGATGATTTATCCCCATTTCTTTGCTGCCTCTGTGGTTACACTGAGAATACTGTCTTTATAATATTCCTTAAGCACCAAGGAAACACACATAGCATGTGTTGGGTGGGATAGCCCCCCCAGTCCTTTGTGGTCATTACCCTAATGCCCCACTCAGAGCATTTTGAAGAAAAGCTTTCCTCCGATGGGAAGAGCAGCATTCTTCAGTGTTTCCATCCCAAGATTCCTCTCCTACATTGCTGCATAATAGACTTGTCATAAGAGGGATCTTACTCAGATAGTCATCTGTGTTTATGCTACAGAAATATTTGTTATATATAGACGAGATTATGCGTCCTCTCTCGCTGAGTAGATCGTATCTCAAAGACCCACCCCAAGAGAGAAGAGGGAGGAAGCTATTCCATCCTGGGGCAGCACAGGAAAAATTCCCCCCTATTTCTGCTTTGCTCCAATACCAAAGCAGATACTCACACGCCCCCATTCCTATATGGTCTAGGTCGTGCTGGGGTGGTGCAATAGTTGGTCTTTGTTTTTCTCCACCCACCAGTTTATGAGTCTAAACGCAATCTCAGAGCAACCACACAAGTGTCTGGCTGCCCCTCATGTCTTTACAGCAGTTCACATGCCACAATCCAGCTCAGGTACTTGTGTTTCTGGATATGGATTCAAGGGAGTTATGAACATGAATCTGCCTGGCAAGATGAGAGAATACACAAAGAGAACGTGTTTGAAAAAACCCAAACCAAAATGAACATTTAGAATAAATTGCAAATAGAGGTGCATAATTTGTGGTTAGAGAGACTGAGTGCTAGTCATTATTCAGTATCTCTCATTTCTTTCCTCCAAATATATGTATGAAAGCCAAGAACAAATAACACTTTTATAAACAGGGAGGAGGTTTTCTTTTTTAAATTAGATTACGTTAAAAAATAATCTAGGATGACTGGAGTGAGATTGTACCTATACAGAGAAATTACTATACAGCCAAGTGAATCATTAATCCAAATATAATGTATAACTTCACAGCAAACAAAAGCCAGGCATATTAAGAGTAAATTGTTTACAATAGAGAGTTACATATTAAAATGTATGTATAATTGTAACCTTCTGTTAACACCCTCTTGAAGAGAAGAAGCACCAGTTCCAGGCTTTAAAATTCCGTGTCTTAACTATGCTCAGTGAAGAGCTCTGTACGTAATGAGAGCAGCATACATAGGAGGGATTCTTGCACATTAAAAAACAAACAAATGAACCAAAAAAAACCCCCAAAACCAGAAGAAAAAATAGCTCCTATTGAAGTGCTTAGCAGAATTTGCTCCATCTTCATTTGTCTGTATCAAAGGAATTCATTGTCATCTCCAGAGACAAACTTGGGGGAAAGATAACGTGTTTTATTGAAAGTAAAACATATGATTTAATCTGATCTCACCAGAATTTCATTCTAGCCTTAGAAAGGTTGCCCTGGTGACATCACACTTTGCATCGTGTCCTCAGCCCACAGGCATCTATTGTGAGCTCTAAGAAGAGACTTGGCCTTAGTTGGGGATGGGAAAACACATATGTTTTGGAGGACTGATCAGGAGAAGAAATGCATCTTCCGTCTCTGCTACTAAAGGAATCCCAGAGCCTTGGCCTGGGTTTACACTGATTGCCTCCACCTCCTCCAGGAAATCATCAGAGACAGAGAAACAGAGCCCCCGTTTACACCATGCTCCTTTCCTAAACTGTTGGAAAATACACGACAGAGGAGAGCAACTATTAGGTCTTCTACCATTTAACCAAGTCAACCACCATAAACAGCTTCTCAAAGCAGTATTGAAAGCAGGCTTCTGTCTCTCTTCCCATTAAGAAATTTAGCAATACAGCTAAAACACGACTGCTTTCCTTTTCCCATAAAGTTTCCCTTTCTTTTTCATAGAGAAACCACTTCTCCTGAAAAACAACCTCCCTGAACCCAGTCCTCTTTGCTGCCCCTGAGCTGGAGCCCTGTTGCAGCCTGTTTTGGGTGGGAGCTGGGCTCTTGGGCTGATTCCCAGCATTGTGCATTGCTTCAGCCCACCAGAATCCAGTTGCTTTTCCAAGACAAGCATCCCACTTAAAGGCACCAGAGAAAATGCCCAGATGCACTCAGATAGCTTCAGCTCCCTTCACACACCAATACACTGTGCAGTGCATGCACAAGAGGCATATGCTATCTATCTTGAAGCTTAGCAACAGCTTTTACAGCACTTTCTGGATATTACATAACTGGGAACCAGAGAATACAGTAGTTCAGAAGATACAGAGATACATGGAGAGATCTTATTCACAGGTGAAATTCCAGCATAGACCCCACTGCATCTGCAAGGCCTACCAGGATAATAACAGAAGCCACAGTCAACACAATACTCGTGTGTATCACATGTACTCACATTTCAATGTAATTTTCACATACTCACATTTCAATATTTTCCATCTCACTGAATAAATAGATGGGACTTAAAATCCCTCAGATGATGTGAGGTACTGTTTCCCAATACAGAACAAGAACCCAGTCTCTCTTACCCCCTTTCCTAGAGCCAAACGCAGGAAAGCTTCTCTGCCAAGTCCTCTGGGCAAGTGACAGACTCACCCATCAATTGAACAAAGACATTGAGAAAGTGAACAGGCTGCCCAGAGAGGTTGTGGAGTCTCCTTGGCTGGAGACATTCAAACCCCGCCTGGATGCGTTCCTGTGTGATGGACTCTAGGTGACCCTGCTCTGGCAGGGGGGTTGGACTGGATGATCCTTCGAGGTCCCTTCCAACCCCTAGGATTCTGTGATTCTGTGATTCTGTCAAGATTGACTTGCTGTTATCACAAGGTTCCTAGATGCCTCACGCACACATTGGGAGGATAATTTCAGAGGAGCTTTGTTGCAAGTGCCCCTCTTTTCCAATCAGTAGACATCATCACAGCCGGATAAGAAGCTAACACAGGTACTAGCATTTGAATCATTACAGTGATGTGTAATACCACAATTTACGGGCTATTGATTACTGCTGTTCTGGCATTGCAACCCAAAACACTGGAGGAAGTCAAGTGGAGAATGGGAAGAGGTGGATTTAGCATGCTGGCAAGCTTGCTAAATACCTTTGCTGAAAAAAACTGCTCTGTCAAAATCACAACTTTCGGCCAAAAGTTATGAATTCTGAGATAAAGATTTTGCAGGTAGTTTGGGGATTTTTGTCTGGGTCTCCAATGTGCCAAATTAGTTCCCTAGTCCTCTAGCCATCACTTATGCTTTCTCAGGTTATCCTTTGTTTTAGTTTAGTGTCGTTTCAGTCTGAGCTGCACCACAACCAAATTTTTGAAATGTCTTAAAAAGCAGTGTGTTTGTCTGTCCCTGACCCCTCCTTAGCATTCAGACAGAGGTAAATAACTCCATCATGAACTCTACGGGGAGTTTATTGATAATATATAATGGTACATTTTGCTTTCAAGACATTTCTTATTACAGTCAGGAGAGAGGGGATGTGAGTCAGAAGCTTTCTTCTCAGTTTCACTCAGTTGATTTATTCACTTGGTTTACTGAAACCTAGGTAGCTGTTATAGCCAGAAATCCCGAGGCACATGTGTTCTTTAACACATAACTTAATTTCCAAAACAAATAACTACAACTCCATTTCTGAGTGTCACCCTTCCCGGGAGCATCTGATACATATGCAAAAATGCAAAAACTTGAAAGCTGAAGCTCCGCTGCATCTAACTGCTCTCTCAGTTCAGGGAGTTTTACCCTCTCCCCACCATTTCTTCCACTCAGGCACTCATTTCTACAGCTGGATTACTTTTAGATAGTTTACTCCAAGCAAGCAGACGATGGCAGATCACTGTTTTGTTACCTTCAGATCCCTCCAGAAAAAACTTACACACTGAACAGACCTCCCTTAACATCAGCTGGAGGTAACTCTCAGCTACCTCGCAGAGAAAGCTTTATAATTTAAAGGTTCAGTTTTTTGCATTGTTAGGAGCTGGCTCCTCCTCCCTTTAGCTATAACACCGACCTAATTATACAGAGCCTCAGTGCCACAGTGCGTAACAGTTTCGAGTTCGCTCGTTATGTGATGCCTACAACAATATTTATTCACAAGCTATTTCAAATAAAACTGTGTTAACATCAAAGCTGAGCTTGTAGATTGTACTGGTTTCATTTCAATGATATGCATACCTATACATATATGTATTTTTATGTATGTACACACACAGATCCACACATGCACTCTTGCCCAAGAGAAAAAGCAGTGCAGAGCTGCTTATAATAACAGCAAACAACTGATGCTTGTGATTTTGGATCTTGCAGCACGCACCTGTCTGCGTGCCTTTCATATTGAAATCCACACATGGGGCTGCCTGCACAGTGCCTCACCCAGCCAGCCCCATGCTGCCCCCAGCACTGCTGCCTGCAGAGATGCCATCGTTTCTGCCCCAGGGAGGATCCCAGTTTCTCCTACCTAGGTTAGCAGTAGTTGAAGGCAGAAGTCCATCTCTTCCAACATCTGTAGGTTAGGACAGATTTTTATTGCACAGGTGGTGGTGGTGACAGGCAACGACTGGAGATGATGGATGGTTGGATGCTGATCATGGGTATCTTCCAAGACAGCAGTGCTGTGTTAAATAATTGAAGATGCTTGCCAGAAGCATTTTGTGAGTTCTTATCTGCAAGACATCATTTCTGGTAGGCTAAGAGCAAGGTTTTCTCCACAGCTAGGGTACCACTTGGGGTACTTGTGTTCAGTACACCATGCATTCCCAACACCAACCCAAACAGTCCACTTGTACACCTCGAATGCCTGTATGTTCATGAAGACACATAGCTTTTCCTTGGGTCCAATTGTGGTTGAATTAAAAAAAAATAAATCAATGTATACTAATGAATGATTTCAATCATCTTAGCCACGACTAGGTCAGTGTATCAGGAATGAAAGCAGTAAAAGTGTCTGTTACTCTCTTTCTAATTTCCCTATTCTCCGCCTCAACCCCTTTCTTCCTTTCAAAGTTGAAACTCAACTTTTAAAGAGAAAAGTAGAGGAAAATCAATATCAATAGTAGTTATAACATGAAACTTCATGCCAAGACACATTGAATAATATTGATTTGTCTAGAATATAAACTCATGAAACTAAGCCCTTGCATTTTGAGATATTTTTACATTTGGAATCTAAAATCTTTGCATTCTCTAAAGTTCCAATACTCTTCCTTTCTCCCTCTCTGTTTTTCTTTTCTTTTTAAATTTTTTTTTGTCTCTGAAAGTCTTCATAAACCTTCCTACATCTAGACAAAAAAGAGGTATGCTCCAGAAATAATGTAGGGTCCCGAGTTCCTCTCTTCAGTTAAGTTGTGGGAATATAAACTATTTAGTGACAAACGTTCAGCCATTTGGGAAGATGGGGCTCAAATTCTCCCACTCTTCATTGGTCAGTGTGGGAAAGGAAAACATTAGCTAAGAGAGCTGAAGGTCTTCTCTTCCCTGTCTTGGTTTGGCCAGTGCAAAATAGTTATGTCCATAGTGTCTGAAGGGGCACATTTCTGCATGAGCCAGCAGAGGCAATGTGGGAAGGTGGAACCAAAGACCTGAACTGGAATAATTGCATAAATACTGTTATCACATGTACATGGGACAAACTCTGATTCTTCAGACATTTCCCTGCAGACTCACCATTTCCCTCTGCCAGATCTGAACCCTTCTTGCACAACATAGAGCTTTCCCAGCAGAGGTGCCCTGGGCAGCATCTTATTTTTTCATTGCCAGCAAGTATTTCTGAGAAAGGCTAGAACAGAGCGTGCCAGAGTCTGGAATTAGATACTAATTAATTGCATGTAATTACTCAAGAGCATCAAGTATCTTTTTGGGATTTTATACTTGTTGTTATTGTAATGATGTTCAATTTGCAAATACAATTATTGTAAATTGCTCCATTGATAACTTCAGCCTTCCTATTGTGTGTGATCACCTCACCAGATTTCTGGTGGTCTTTTGAAACATGAGGTTTTTTAGCCATGATGAAGACACCAGTAGAGCTGAAAATTGACTGCTGTTCTCACAATGGCTGTCTGTTACTCAGAAGTGGGGAATTGGTAAATTATTAGCTTATGATTAAATTACAATGTCACTGCAACATCCAAGAGGTCAAAATTATAAACAAACTATTTTTCTCTTTTACCAGAAACCAACTAATAATAAACTAACACACATTTTCTTAGCAGTGTTTCCTCTTTGATTTGATTTTTTTTCTTATTTATTTATTTATTTATTTATTTAATTTAGATTTTATTGTTTTCATTTTACATCCCCTTGGGTTACTCTTATCATTTCATNTTATTTATTTATTTAATTTAGATTTTATTGTTTTCATTTTACATCCACTTGGGTTACTCTTATCATTTCATGTAAAATAAGACTGCTGGTGCTCCAGGGAGGTGTTGGGAGGGCTAATAAACCAATGCTTACAAGCCTTTCAAAAGCCAGTTTTTATGTAAAATACGTAAGACTGGTTAAACATTTTCTTTCTTGAGATTCCTAAGAATGTGTAAGTGAGTATTAATATGCACAAATAGAGAAAGAAGTCTGAAAATTTTCTGTACTGGAGTATGCATTAAACTACACCCACTGATGCTCATTGCTTGCCTGTTTGGCCTCAGAAATTCCCTAGGTGTGCTGCATCCTGACAATTGAATACATTGTTTGGTCAATAAAACCTATAGAAGAAAAAAACCTGTTACTATAGGGAAAAAACTATAGCACAGTTAGAAGGGGGGATGCTGAGCAGCATGGAGAGGAGCAAGAGAAATGAGGATAAAAGAGAGAGGATAAAACGGGAGAGGGAAAACCATTGAATGGAAAATTCTTACTCTTTTCCTTCCTCCCAGAAAATGTTTTCTTACAGCTTCTTCCCAGTGCAGCGAATTACATGTCCTCCTCTGCATAGCCTTTCCTCTCTGCATTCACTTTCCTTTAAGTCAATTTTCCAGTTAAAACATATTTATTCTCTTTGTCCAGTTCCCCTTTTTTAGCAAAAACCCATTTTTCCCCCACCATTTTTCTCCTTGCCCAGTTTGGTTATTTTCCTGTACGATTCAAACTGGAGGAAGGAAAATTCAAGTTAAATATTAGGAAAATCCTCTTTGACCATTAGGACAGTAGAAGCACTGAAACAGATGGCCTGAGGAGTTGGTGGAGGTTCCATCACAGGGTGGTTTTAAGGAAGGAATTCAACAACGATGTTCTGGGAATTTCCTAAGTCTGGCTGGTCTTGCCTTGGGGCAAGAGGATGGACCAGATGACCCCTTCAGATCTCTTCTAGCCTTATGTTCTTATGATTCTTTTCACCCCTCTAGGGCCTCAGGGTATTTAAATGTCTCAGGGTATGTCAATGCTTAATTAAAACCTTACAGCACAGGGCAAGCGTGTAAACCTGTAGAGACTATTTTTCCAGGGTCACTGTGCTTACATCCCGAAAGGTGCTGACACAGGCACAGACAAACACACACGGTGTTGTAAGAGGTGTGCTCGTCATTTATTTATGAAGTTTATAATCTGACACTTAAAAATAAAAAAAAAGTGATCCTAACAGGCTCCAGCATTCCACAGTTGTTGAAATGTCACCTCTCAGATACAGATATTGATTTACAGTTTGAGACCAAATACATTGTATTCTGTGCTAACAAGGCAGTACAACTCCACTCGACATTTCCCAGTGAAGGAGAGGGCTAAGTCATGCTTGGTGGCATTTGTTAGAATGCACCGAGTTTTGTGGGAGAAAGCACTGAGATTTGTGGCTGCATTTTAACTCTAGGCTATGAACGAGGAACCTGTAAGACATGGGTCTGTTCTGCCTGGGCAACTGGGCAAAGGTTAAATGTGTGTCAGGTTTTTATTTAGAGCCCACAGAGCTGCAAATAGGGTTTCCGAAGGAGCTTGGTATGAGGAGACCCATGAAAAACAAGGTATAAATGAAACCTGGTCACTTGGATGCTTCTCTGGCATCTGAAGAAACAATTTTAATCTCCTCTCTTTCACAGCTTTATTGAGATCTCCAGGCACCTGATTCAGCCACTGGCTATCAGTTAGTAAAAAAAAAATTTTGTGCACTAAAGTATGTTGACCTCTTTTGAATAATTTTCTAAAGTGAGATAACCCAGCTGGAATCCATGTTGTCTGAAATGCTAAAAATAGGAGTCACAGATCCTGGAGAATTTATAAGGTGGCACACAGGGAATAAACTCACGATGTCGGTGGTGGACAGCTGACCACCAAGGAAGCAGTAAGAACAACGTGATAGCTACATGAAACACAAGATCTCAAAAAAATTATTTTGCTTCAATTGCACAAAGCTGATTTCCAGATCAGAAGGCAAACATCTCAGTTCCAGCAAAGGCAAAGCTCCTGCTGACATCGCTGGGTCAGCAAAAAAGTTTTCAAGACTTAACTTGAATGTAAACTTCCAAAAAATTAAATCCCTAGTGAAGAAATTGATATATTTTTCATCACATTTCCATTGGTACTGAGCCAGGTACACCACATGATTGCACTTGCTACTACTTTTGAAGAAAATGTGTAACTCTAGAATCTTTCTCAGGCATTGATCATTGCGTACACCATGCTGGACACACAATGAACATACCACCCTTAATGCCCCCATCCTTTAATCACCCAATAAAGTCAGGGATGGACTCCCCTTTCTGAGAGATCTGACCACAATCTGCTATTTACTGCAATTTTAGCTGCCGTTTTCTAGAATAGTTAGACCTGGGTATCTCACTTAGAAGGAGCTGTACACTGAACTGATAATGCCCACAGCTTCAGCATGATACCATTACTTACTTTTGCTCTTTGTGCATTTGTTGATGGAAAGGCAATCCACGTCATGAGTAACAGGTGACTTCCTGGTAACCAGGAGTTATTAGCAGATTGTCTTAAAATTTCCCCCTTTCCTTCTAAGCTTCTAACTTGGCTGCATGCTCTACTTAAAGAGAATACATTTCCCTTAGATGCCTTGGCCCAAAATTTCTCCTGCTTATTTAAAGAAATGATTGTCTGCTGTCCAGATTTTACTTTGCCAAAAGATAAGCTGAACGATCTACTGAAACCTTTTTATCATATTTCTAATCCAAAGCATTCTAATGATGATAACCTTGCTAATATTATACTGAAGAACTTCCATTTAGCCTTTATTTTTCAAAAGAGCTTTTAATGTTTTGCTTTCTGGTGCCACCCTTTCGTTATTTATTTATTTACCGTGGTGCTTTGTGGTGGTGGTGGGTGCTCAATTGCACCAGTGGAAGGACGTGCAATCAAACTTGCAACGAAACAGTAGTCTCTGATTGTCATCAGCTGCAGCTCATTATTCTCTCAAGGATTCCTTGTGCCAATCGATGATAAACAATGTGTAATCACTTGCAATTGATTGCAAATCAGATTGCATAGACTGGCATGTGGAGTCCTTGACGGAATAATGAGCAATGCCTTTTGCCCACTCCTGGGTCTGTAAGGCCCACATCCCATTATCTGATAGCTCCTCTCCTCTCTTTGACTCAAATGCTAAGCAGATCATGCAGGACATATCAGGTCAAGGTTGCGCTTATATTTGGTGACATTTTGGCTATCCATTTTGCATGGCTCTTGTCTCTCCCTGTGTGTGCTCCAGGGCTATGTGTTCCTGGGACGTTGCCCTCTGCAAAGTTGCAAAGACAGAATCTGAGGGCTAAGGGGATGTTTACGATTTGGACCATCACTGGTGCACTAAATCTATTTTCCTTTCTAAAGGTTTCCAGATCTCTGTTTTCCCCTTCTAAACTGAGGTGACAGTTCAGTTTTGAAGCAGTTGTCAGAAAAATGGCCTGGACAAGTCATATGTAACAGAGGAATAAGCCCCTGCTGACTTGTTCCAAAGCCAAGTAAGATAGAGGATGAGTTCAGCTAGGTTTTGCTGTTTAGACTTTCACCTTCTAAAGCAGTATTAATCGGATCCGGTCTATTGACCATTGGTGGCCTGAAAAGCACCACAAAAAGCGGCCAGTGAAATTATGGCAAAAATAAGAAAAGATGGCAAATGTTTTCAGTAGCTGCTTTCTGATTGACTTTTCTGGCTGCCACCAGGCATACTGGCACTGTAACTTAAAATGTCGGTAACCAAACACTCATATTTTTATTTTAGAAGTATTTTGTTTATCTAGTTTTTAAATACATTGTTATTTACCAATATCCCTTCCAGCTGCTGTAGGATAATAGATTTCTGGGCCAGAAATCTTTCATTTCTAAAAAAAGATTGCTGTTTTTTTCATTAAAAGAGGTCAAGAAAGATAATTTTAATTCAGTTCTCTTTCTGGATATTTTAGTTTTTCAGGCCTAGGTGTTTCTGAGACTGCAATGACCTCATTCCAAGTACTGATCTGAGAAGAGGACATGAAATCCAGTCTGATTTCCACGTGAAAAAATAAGCAAAATAATCCATTAAAAAGCATTAATGGAGTAGGTTGTTCAACTGATAGTGGGGTTTTTGACTTCAAGCAAGCAGGGTCTTGGCTTGATCTTTGTATTTAAATGAGAAGAGAATAACATTAGCATTCACTGAATATTTTGATTGAGATAATAATCTCTATTGATAACATACTTCCTTTTAAACATCTGTAAGGCAATCAATTGGAAACTGATGCACTGCTCTAATCTTACTTTAGAATCTGGTTCTTAGTAAGGACTTCAAAACCATAAAGGACCAAAAAGTAGACTTTAATCGAGATGAAGCTCTTCTAGTAAGTATGCTTTAAAAATGTATTTTAATGTGTTTTTTTCTGAAAAATATTCCCTCACAGTTGATGTAAACCAATGTAGCTTCACAGATTTCAACAGAATTAACTGATTTACCCAAATATCAGTGAGGTCAGGGAGAAAATTACTGAATGAAAAATGCACTGCTAATAATTAAAGAGATGGCCTGGTTTTGTAAATCTTTTTCCAAGTGTTTCAGTAATAGTCATTGGTGTGTTAAAGTACAACTTTCTGAAGCTGCAGTGTAGCTTGCAATTGCTCTTCTATGAGCATCACAACAGCCATCCTTAAAGAGCCCAAGCAAGTGTATTATCTGCAGCAGGCTTCTAGAAAAACAATATTCCCAAGGGCATTCCCCCTTCGAAAACAAAAAGGGTCACGAGTTTATTTCAAGTCCATTTTCCTTCACTGACCCAAACTGGTATGTCAACAAAAGAAGCAAGTAGACAAGTTTGGGATTTTTCCTTCATAATCTCAGTTTATAAACAGAAACAGAGGGAGATATTTTCTTAGCTTTTGGTTTTTAAGTACAGCCCTTATCAGAGATCTGAAATATGTCAAAATTCTTCAGTATTCCGAAAGGTCACATATTTGAATAGTTGGTTTAAATTACCTACATTAGAAACAAATTCCCAGCAATCCACCTCCCAAACGTGAGAACACACTCCAGAACTATGTGGAGCTTTTGGACATCGCATGCAAAACGTGAGCCAAAGCTTTTGAAAGGAGGCAGCAACTTCTCACCGGCATGGCCTGTGCCTGCACAGCAATGGCCAGCAGCAAGTCACACCCTGGGCTTTAATGGCTTTGCAATCAGGCCCTTACACCCTCCCCAAAACAAACTTTGGGCATTGAATGGAAATATTCACCCCTGAGCAGCACTGGCTCAGGGCA
The DNA here is from genome assembly GCA_013398125.1 of Aegotheles bennettii. Taxonomy (NCBI): domain Eukaryota; kingdom Metazoa; phylum Chordata; class Aves; order Caprimulgiformes; family Aegothelidae; genus Aegotheles; species Aegotheles bennettii. The sequence goes on from VZRW01008444.1 coordinate 75,941, forward strand.
AGGCATCACTGCACCAAAGCTGTGTGTGGGAGACACGGGCACAGGCAGGGACTGTGAAGGTTCATCCCAAGGAATGGGATTGCTCAGTGGTGATGGGATTCATGGTCCCGGGGCTGGCAGGGACTGTGCAGGTTCATCCCAAGGAACGGGATTGCTCAGTGGCGATGGGATCCATGGTCCCGGGGCTGGCAGGGACTGTGCAGGTTCATCCCAAGGAATGGGATTGCTCAGTGGTGATGGGATCCATGGTCCCAGGACTGGCAGGGACTGTGCAGGTTCATCCCAAGGAATGGGATTGCTCAGTGGCGATGGGATCCACGGTCCCAGCACTGGCAGGGACTGTGCAGGTGTAGAGGATGACCAGAGGGCTACCTGATTGTTGATTGACAGAGCAGCCCTCCTGGTCATCACACTCAGGTGCTAATTGTTTGGTAATAATAAAGCTAATGGCCTAACAAGGGGGTGGACCTTAAAAGGCAGGACTCGAGGCATTGGGGTACCTTCAGTGCCTGAGCACTGGTGGAAGGAGCAGGCTGTGCTCTGTGAGTTGGAAGTTGGGAAACTCTCAACCTATGATACCAGCAAGAACATCAAGTGCTGGGAAAGGAGGCTGGCTCTGCGCACCCAGGGCTCCGGGGCAGCTTGCTGCCAGCTTGGGATTTCATCGCCTGGATCCCGGACACATCGCCTTGCCTGGATCCCCAACATGCAGGTTTGTCCCAAAGAAGGGGATTGCTCAGTGGTGTTGGGATCCATGGTCCCAGGACTGGCAGGGGGGAGCAGCCAGTCTGCACTGTCCTGGGGGCCATGCACAGGGCATCTCCCCTGCTCTCCACCACCCTCCTCCCGCCATCTGCTCTCCAAAGCCATGACTTGCAGCAGGAGCTCACCATTCCCCACAGGTGGAGCACAGCGAGACACAGCACGGGGCCGGTGGAGTTGCAGGGCTGTAAACCCGTGTGCTGTGTGAGCGCCCCGGGATCGGCACTGCCCATGGGGCCATGGCCATGGGGGGGGCAGCGGTGCCTGTGGGGAGGGGAGGCTGGGTCAGGACCCACACGGACCAATCCCAGCGCTCCTGCCCGTGGCGCTCAGGATCCAACGGCTCCTCAGAGCCCTCCCCTGGCTCCTGGNNNCGGACGCTTCTGTGCTGAGGGCGGGCGGCGCCTCTGCCCACCCCTCCCTGTGCTGCTGCTCTGCCCCAGCCCTGCTCCTGCCTGCAGCACAACATGGTGTACAGGGACAGTCACCTGCCCCTGTCTTCTGCCACTGGGCCCAGTACTCCCATGCACTGCTGGGTCTGGCTCTCCCCTGTCTGTACACAGCTGCCAGCTGGGCAGTGTAGGCTTCATGTTTGTGTCTATATCTCAATATATTTACATATTTGTGTGTAATTCACCATCTTTATTATTGTTTTTATCTTATATTTTGTTAAAACTGTTCTAGTTCGTGGGGTTTTGTTTCAACTCAATGTCCCTCTGCCCCTGTGGGGGGGGGACACCAGAGAGCATCTCACCCAGGTGCTGCTTACCCCTGGGACAGCCTGGCTGCCAGGAGAGCCCTTAGGAGATGAGCTTAGGGCTGCCCTGTTGAAGAGGAGGGTGGTTTATACATGGTGTGTGTCTGCTTGATGCCTGAGCTGGGCAGACAACTTTATATTGGCTTTGTTACACATCTACAAAGAGGAAAGCTCTACCCAGCCTTGTGATAAAGGGATGAGGAAGGTGTGGATGGGGTGCTGGTGCCTTTGCTGTGCCTACAGACGTCTTGTGAAAGAGCAGTTGTGATGTGGTGTAAGCTGTGGGAGACATCCTTCTTGGTTTTATTTAATTACACTGGAGGTTTTGTATGAACAGATATCCAGCATTTTACATGTGTCTCCTATGTGAGCCAAAACATTGGCCAGTTTACAGAGTGGGCATGGATGTTCTGCAAACAAATGTTCTGCTTGGTAAATAATTAAACCCAGGTTTGTATTAACTGCTTTTGCTTTCGGCAGGGAGCTGATGGATATAGACAATTGGGGAGCATCTGTGATAGGTGCTTGGGTTTTTTCTGGTTTTGTGTTATTGTAGGAAAAAGCAATTTAATTACAAGCACTGAAATAAAAACAACGTGATTTGTTTCTGCTTTGACATTTGTTAAGGCTTTTTAAGCATTGAACAGTAAAATGAGGTATAGTTCTGACTATAGATAAATAATTGCAGCAACTGTGTAGAATGATGAAAATACTAAGGTAGGATTTGTATCTTTGGTGTGATAGTAAAGAATATACAGACTCTTACACTGAAAATCCTTTCCTTGAGTGTATATATTGTTTGCTGTGTTGAGCAATCAGAGGTGAGCAACTGGTTCAAGGCTGCTTTTAACCATCAAAAATAAATACAGCATAAAATACAGAGTGGGGAGAAAGGTGTTCATGCCTGGAGATGGATTCAGTTTAAGATTAGTCTGGGCTTTGAAGTTCAGTTGAGAGACTTAAGACAAGGTTTGTGTTCAACTGCAAAGGAATCTTAAGGAATTTCAGATTTTCTTGGCCAAAACATTGTAAGAATCACTTTTTTTATGAGATTATACATATAGCATTTACAAATGGTCCTCTGGGCTTGGAAGTCTTAGAACCTAAAAAAAAGAGTTTAGATCTCAAAATCTAGCTTAGCTCATTCTTCCCTACTGGCAGGAAATTCAAGGAAGAAAAAAAAACATTATGAAAGTGTGAGAAAGCAGATTTAAACCTGAACCATGGAAAGATGATGGGTCTGTATCACTGGCCCATGCCTATTTAGCTTGCTACTAGTATGCATGGTCTTCTGTCAGACAGTCTTAAATTTTGAGCAATGTGATATATTGTTGGAAAGTACTTGGAAAATGTTTGTGACTGAAGTGTGATTTACAGGTCTAAAGCATCACACAGTGCACGAGAGAACCTTTTCACAGCATTTCTGAGCAGAGAAGCTATGCTGTACTATGCTTTGCAGGTAGCTTGGTACATTTTTCATCCAAACAAAGTTAAGTTTATTTTCGCCTCTGCAAATCTTTAAAAACTTTTCCTTGAAGATGAAGCCTCTATTATATGGTGTGTATTACAGAAATTATTAAAGTTAATGAAATTGGCCACTGTTGGTTCATGTGTGATTCATCAGTCACACATCTCTGTTTAATTTGCATAGGTTTGGAGCTTATTTCTCACACAAAAGTCTCACTGTTAGTTTGAGAAATCCTCATATAAATAGAATCCATTTTCTGATGCACCATAAAATATCTAATAGCAATGAATTATTACAGTCAAGAGCTATTTTGGCCGGACTCATGGTTGTTCCTCAGGCCCAGGATTAACACTGCTTTCCCTGCACTTTGAGAACAGAAGAATTGTCAGTATCGTCCAACCAGCAGTGACTAAAACCAGATGTTTCAGTGGAAGAAACCTCTCATTAGGCTTGTAGAGAAGGAGTTTTGAAAAGCTGGTTTGCTTGTTTGTTTGTTTTAATAAAGGGGAGTGCAAATGCACCTGAGTGTAAATGCAAATTGGCTTTTTGAGTTTCATGTTGATACAGCAAAGCCTAAAGGAAATGACAAAAATATCCAGCCAAGGAGCAACCTTATTTAGGTTGTGGTTTCAGAGCTAAACCCCAGCCCTTGAGGATCTCTGAAGGCAAGCTCAGGTTAGAAATTCTGCCTTTTGGAAACTCTGCTTTTTGTAGTATAAGTCCCAAATTGGTAAGGCAAGTTTCATTCTGAACAGCTCATGTAGGGCTACCTTCACAGCCAGGTATTTAGTTTGTTTAAAATGGTGTTATTTTGGTTATAAACAAACAAGAGATGATAAGCCAGGGCTCTAAATGTAGCATTGACACGTGTCTTCAAGTTTGACAGGTTTTTAAACAGTAGCAGTAAGGCAGGATAATATGAAGCTCAGATCCAGCAATGCCTCCAGTAAAAACACCACCCAAGGAAGGAGAATGGAGGGTGGTGTGTGCTCTGGCTGTGGATAAAAGAACCTACTTTAGAAACCAGGCACGAAGTGAGGCATCCTGGCTGAAGCAGTTTGCTTTGAAAGTTAACTCCTCTCTCCAGGCAGTCCTGTTGTGTCCCAGCTGCAATTGAGGTCTATTTGCCTGACAACTGTAGTGAAATAAAGGTCTGCACTAGTCAGGCAAGTACTGAGATAAATATCCAGACCTTTGCAGTCATGGACACATACTGCAGCACTTCTCCCTTTGTCTGATACTTGTCTGGCTGTCAATATAGCAAGACAATGGACTTATGGGCAATTAATAGAGGTTGAAAGTTCAATCCAGCCCAGGCTGAGTTGGTAGGAGTCAGTACAACCTGGAATTAGCCTCTGCCCCAGGAATGGTGGTGCCAGGGCATCCTGCTTAAAGGACAGGTGTGGATGAACACAGGGCCATTGCCCTGGCTTGCTCACCTTATGGCTCTGGTACCAATGTAGCAGGTGATGGGATGAGAAGTACAAGCATGCACATGGTCTCCTTGCCAATAATAATAGTAATAATATCTATCTACCTAACTTCAGGCAAGTCACCTTATCTGACTCATGCTATCTCTACAGATTGGACATTGCAGCTTCCTCTGAGGGGTTTAGGGGAATAAAAACCCGTTTTGGTAATCCTGAGGGCTCAGGAGAGTGCAGAACCCTGTAGCAGTATGTGCAGAGGGGTAACCTCCATCTCCTTTCTACTTGAAGAGTTGAAAATGGCCACTATCAGACCCATGACATCGAGGCTGTAGGGAGAAATATTCATACCAGGGGAAGGGATTCCACATTTCCTGTGAGAATAATCTTGTGTGCCCCCATTGTGGGTCTTTGCCTGTCACTGTGTTCTACATTTGGGCTCTGGCAGCTAGAGAGGTGAGCACAACAAAATGGTTCAGAAAAGCTACATTGCACAGCACTGAAACTCAGTGGATTTTTTTGATCAGGTTTTTTTCCATTTAAAAACAAAATTCCAGTGAAATAACAAGTCCTTAAAGCATGTATTATTTATTTTCAACAGAGTAAAAGAGCCCCTACAGTATTTTGAAAGAATGTCTGTTTTATAGGTCTGCAGTGATAACATGTTGGAAGTAACTAACAATTATGTTATTTTTGTCCTCGCTAATAATGCTCAGGGAGCAATTGATGTTTCTTTTAGAGTTAATAAGAAACATTTGCAGCAAAAACAGGAACTGTGGAGATAAAGCAATTGGCAAGAAATAGTATGTTTAAATACCATAAAACAGCCAGTATCCAAACAGGTGTGAGATAAAGTGGTATAAATAAACTACTCAGAGTAGTATGCAGCCCATCACACAGCAAAGTTGTGTAAAAAATTGCATGAAATAACTTCACTCCTATTCAGAGGAAAATGTAACAAAACCAATCCTTGTGTCTCCTAATTAGCTTTAGCAGCTGAGAACATTTCTCATGTGGAAATTTCTGAAAGTTAAAAGTTGTTCTGTAAAAATGGAAAACAAACAAAAGAAACAGTCAGACCTGCAAACCTTTTAGAGAAATTGTATCTAAACTTTGTAAACCTCTTCACCAGCTAAGGCAAACATCCTGATGAGGCAGTGGAACCTCTTTCAGCCTCGTGAAGTTATGCCTGACTCTTTTAGTTATTCTGCATTGCCTGGTGGCATTATGATACTAGATGATGTCTGTTATTTTTATTGGGTCTGCTTTCACAAACACAGACATTTGCCCTTTATTCATCCAAACATTTGGTTGCATTAGGGGTTGTTTGGTTTAGATTAAAGATTTTCTTTTTTTAAGACCAGTCAAATGCCAAGTAAATCAGCACCAGCAAACATGAGGTGAAAATAATTACCCATGCTCACATGACTGATAAGCAGAACTATGGAAAATGGCTCACAAAATCCACCTGGTTTCTGTGGCTTCTACAAATGAGAAGCTGGGATATGTTCATTCAAAGGTTTGTCAAGATCCATTGACCCTTTGCTTAAGTGGCATGACTTATATTTTTTCTTTAATCAACATGTGAATTCAACATTAATTTTAGGTGACATTATGATTTTTGTGAGTTTTACGGAATGTCTTTGGGTTTTTCCAAAAGAAGGAAGTCAAGATCTTGTGTGTCAGTGTTACGTAGATACCTATGATGTGAGACTGCTGAATTTCAGATGGTTTTAGAAATCAGGGCTTTTAAATGTTCCTCACTGTAACTCCCTTGTTTGTGAATCAGGTCCCTGAGCCTAGCTCTGTGCAGTCCAACTTGTGCAAAAAGCCAAAAGAGAAACCATAGCTTCTCTTTGGAGGCTCATTCTCTGCCTGCAATACAGCCTGACTTTGAAAAAGGAGCCTCTCCACTGATACTTTGTGCTGACAAACTCTCCTCATAATTTACATTTTGCATAATATGGAGAAGTCCCTAAACACAGTGACTGCTTCCCATGTAGTGCCTGGGCTAAGGGAAAAACACTTTATAGAATGCCAGTGTTTGCTTCTCCTCTGACCTTGTGTGCTGGAAAGACTCGGTGAGGCTGATCTGGAGAGTATGTAACCTGTGTTCCTATCTCACCCTGCGTACACTGGGATTGTTCTGAACCAGCCTTCTGTAACCAGGAATAGATACACATCATATCCAGGTGGATACCATGCATATTTTGGGGTCCTTGGAATCACTCATGAGCAGGGCTCCCCTGGTCAAGTCGCACCCAAATAAATATGGTGTTACAGAAGAATGTGGCCCCATGGCTCTTCAGGAGCTGATGTTTTCACCTTCTAAGCTCAATTGTTTCAGGCTTGCTGCATGGACAGAGACAACTGTGGTTGTATGAGGATGCTCCCACGGGATGCCCATGTGGTACAGTCAGAGCAACCCCATGCTAATCAAACTTGAGATGCACATGGGGTTTGGTCCAGCACCAAACAGATGTGAACTTGCTTTGGTTGTCCAAGCTAGTGCCCCTTTCTGACATGCATTGTGTTAAGAAAGCTACCAGGAGAGCTCAGAGCTGCAGTGTGTGACATGGTGTGGTAGGTACATGCTCTGTAAGAGCAGATGTGTTCAGAGAGCAACTGATACAGTACAGAAAAAACACAGAAATGGGACCACTGCTGCTTCGAGTTGGCTCTTTTCAGTTAACCACTGATAGATGTGATAACTCCCAGTGCTGCTGCTAATAAGTAAAGGAAAGGAAGCCAATGTTCTTTTATACTGTGACACATGGCACATTTTGGTTTTGCTCAGAGTAGCAAACCTTTCTTTCTCATAGCAAGTATTATAAATAGGCCTACTTCTTATCAGATCCTTCTCTTAATGTTTTTCATTAGAAAACCACAGTTAATTTTAGATAATTGTTAGAGATAATCTCAAATTTGTGTGTAATGTATGCCCCAGTTCTAAGAAAAACATGACATTGGGGAAGGTACTGCCTGCCTAACAGCTCTTCATTTACAAGACTGGTATGAGATCTCTTGTTCCTGTCAAATGAATTCTAGTGTCTTAGACATTCAGACTCCTATCTCTCAAAGCAGATAAAATTTTAACTTGCTTAGAATTTATTGTCTTCTATATTTTGTAACAGCTTCTGAGCAGTGTGTTCAGGGACTGAGCATGTCCTGCCAAACAAGAATAAAAAGGTTTCCAAACAGTCTATGCCAGAATTTGCAATGGCATATCTGACTCTTTAAGCTTTCCTGTGGGAGTCAATTTTACCTGATTTGACAGCAGTGGCATTTGCTGCCAGAAGAATAAAGACAACAGTTGTTTAAAAAAGCATGTGTGTCACCCTGCACTATCAAACAATCTGCTCCACATTGCAAGAGATTTAAGATGAAACAAACAGATTAATTCCCAGGACCAGGGAGAAAAAGTGTTGCTGACACCAAAAGAGGAAGATGGTTCGTCTACCAATAAGAAAGGATTAAAAGCAGACTGCAAATAGTCCATTAAGGCTTCTGGAAAGGACAAGGAGCAAAACTGAAACATGATGAAAGTTTAGAAAAAGTGTTATGCATTGCCCTTACAGTTCAGTTTTCTGGTCAGTGTAATTGTAGAAAATAAATATAAAATATAGTGGCATTTGGGCCTCTGTCTTGCATATTTTAAAAATAAACAGGGCAATAAACAGTCTCTGATCTTTCACTTTAAAAAAGGCAATGGAGAAATAGAGGTGCAGTGATTTTTTTTTTGTGATGTGAGAGGATGGTCAGAGAGAAAAGTGAGGGACTTGGATATCCTGGTCTTCCTAGTCCCAAGCAAAGACATCTATTCCCTGAGCAATGTTTACTTTATCAGCTAGAGCTGAATGTTGCAAATATTTGTAGCTGAATTATCTCAACATTTTGAAGACTATGTACCTTGAATGTTGTGTTTTTCTGGGAAAATTAGTGGAAAGAGTTCTTCTTGGCATGCAGAAATGCTAGGAAATTCTAACATCATGCCCAAAATTTCAACTATGCCTTTAGGAAAAGCCAACTTCCTTCTGAAGTTGGCTCCTTTTCATTGGCCAGAGGTGAGTAGGGTCAGGCAAAAAAGCAAACACAAGCCTACTTATAACTTTGTGAGGGAATTTTAAACGCTATAAATTTCAATACATTTTGCCTTTTATTGTGAAGTCCTGGCATATTTCTAATAGCAAGTTTCTTAAAGTTCAGCTCTGCCATTTTATACTCTGTTTATGATATGTGTGAATGGATGTGTATCCAAGTTTATAGCTTACAGCCCCATCAGAATGTCAGTCAGTCTGGAAGTTGGCAGATTTTGGGGGTCAGCCCTATTTTGCACTGCCTATGGTCTGTGGAAATCCATAGTTTATGGATCTTTAGATAAGAGAGGAACCATGGTGTTTTCACCCAGAGTTAATTGTATTTCAAACCATTATGGCATACTTTTTACTCTGATACACCCTCATAAAAAACATCTCACTTTCATGCTTACTGGTGAGGGAGAATAAACTGAAAGTTGATAGCTTTATTCATACACAATAACTCTGCTAATAAGCCTCATTTCTTATCTTGCTATTCCTGTCTGGCACCTCAAATGAACAGAAACTGCTGGTAAGATCAGAAGCTATAGTGTTTTAATAAAGTGATACATTAAACTAATTTTCACCTGTGATTAGAGGCCTTTCTATGTAGACTTAAAGAATTTAAAAGTTAATGTATGTATGACATAGATTAGCTAGCCTGGGGTATTGCAGAACAAAACATTCTGCTTCTCAGTGCAGATTATTCTTGTTGCTGTATTAGCAAATTAACAACTGAAGGGAAAATAGAAAAAACACAACATGAAAAACACTTCATGTTCATTAAAAAATACCCATTAGATCATAATGTAGCTGCAGCAAAAATGAGTTAAGTTTTCAAAAGTAGAAACCAGTAGGTTTGCATTAATTGATTGGTTCTTCCTATCACTCCAGTGCTTTTTAGAGCAGCAAGGGATAGCTTGTGTCATGAGTGTCCCTCTCATCATAAGTTGTAAAACACAAAAAAGTCTCTTTCCTGTTTTAAACTATAGGTACTTGTTTGACAGCAAGATAAGTTTGACCAGAAAGTCCATACTGGCAATCCCCAGGGTGAAATTTAACCCTATATAGCTGATTAACCATTTAATAAACATGTTGGCAAAAAGGCCAAACCTTTGTCTGCACTTGTCTGACCTAGGACAAGGATAATGTTAGCTTTTAAGAGGTGCATTTTGTTTGCTGAAGCATGTGGCGTGCTGCTGAAAGAGATCCCCTCATTTGGCTGGCTATCACAGGAAGGTTTATAGCTCCCATCTCTTACCTGCACGGAAATCTGGTAACAAAAGATAAGTTCACATTTAAACACTATTCTTTCTTTCAAACATCTACTAAGAGATCTACTTGCAGAAATACAGGTGTGGGTTCCTTCCCCCTCTCCTCTTCTTCCCCTTGGCCCCATGCTGAATTCAACTCCATCATAAGGGTGAACCAAGACCACAACCTTTGGGGGTGTATGCGTGTGTCCACTGCACTGATGACAGTTAGAGGATAAAATTCATCATACCAGCCCCAGAAGGCACCTTTTTTCCCCCAGTCTCCAGCCTTGCTTCCTATGCAGTTATGAGAGTCTGCTAAAGCTAGCACTCTCACTTGGTTATGAGATGCTTTCTTCATTGCATGGGGCTACAGATCAAAGAACCATGGAAGTCTATACCCAGATAACACTCCTGACCTACCTACAGCCACGGGGCCCTGCACAGGACAAGTCTGCATTTAATCGTCCACCTCCAGTGCAATTACAGCACAGTGGTGACGATGACCAAAAAATGCATCCCACTTTCCAAGCACAGCATAGCAGAGAGTGGTTTTGGCTTAGTTGTTCTAAACAAGGCACTGATTAGCTAGTAATCAGCAAGCGATTAGCAAAGACAACTGGGTCACTTGGAGTTCAGGGTGTGCATTGTTTGCTGCGAGGCACTGAAATGCTCGTGCTCAGCGTGAGCACACATGCTGATGGGATTGTCCACCACAAACGTCCATTCAACAAACTTAGTTTGGGCAATCAGCTTGCATCCCATAAAATTTTAAGCATAAATATTGCAAAATACTACTACTACTGGCTGGCTTTATAAAGCATTGTAAGATATAGGTTGTTAATGGTTTTGATTAAATAGCTCCAGTATGTAACACTTAATCAGGAACACTGTGATATAATAATCAACCATCTTTTTTATTTCTTTTAAGGATTATTGTAAACCAGCTGTGCCACATTGTTCCACAGCCTAGCCACAATCATTCAGTGTCAGGCCAGGAGGTATCAAAAACTGCTGATAGCAGGTTTGCATAAAGGACAACTAAAAAGCAGCTCTTTCTGAGTACAGGCACACCAAACCATAGCTGATCTGAGTCAGGTCTTCATCAGCGGCCAGCTGACACCTCTTGTATTTGTAGACATCCTCCTGCTCCAAATCAAAGCTTGTATTGACTTTGGTGAGTCAAAGCTATGTTCTGTGAGACCTGTGAGCCCTAGTGCAGCACTTTCATTCTGTGTGCCACCTCCTAGATATCAAGGGGAATATGAAAGTAATTTTCAAGCACTTAAACAGGCTAAACTTGTACCCGGGGCAGCTGCATTTAGTTTCTGCTAAAGTATCCAGTGTATCTTAGTAAGTCTCTGTGACATATGTTTGAAATCTTGTTCTTCATGTAGAGAGGTGGTAGAATGGATATGGTCTCACTTCAGCAGAGCAAGGGTAGGGAATCCCCACTGCCATTTTGGCTATATGGAAGAAAATCTGCTTTGCTGTAATGGTGGTTGTCTATTCCTGCCAAAGAAGTATTTTAACTGTATGAAAATGCTATTAATTTTAGGAGTCTCCATCTTCTCCACCAAAAGAGCTCCATGTGAGGATCATAATCTTGAAACTCAAAATGTAGCAATCACAATTTGTCTATAGGAAACAGCCTTTCTTCACATGCCGCTCCTTCCTTCTCCCATTTTATTTCCCTCTCAATAACAAAACAGAACCATCTTCTGATTAGCATAAGCCTCGTGAGCAGTGACACTGCATTCGTGCTTCCCTAGCACACTCCTTCCCCTTCACCTGCAAATAAGGAGCTCATGAGCTTTTCAGGCACTCTTTCCAGTTGACTTTCTCTGTAGCAGGATTCTGTGCATCGTTGGGACTGAGTAATGCCTGGGCTGCATGTGTGTGTGTGCACGTGCAATATATACACATAAGTATCTGTCCATGTATATATAAATAACATGATTAATGGTGTCAGAAACTTGACCCTTAAGACTCCAGCTAAGAGCCTTAATATGCTGCTGTACAACAGGCCTCTTAAGTGACTTGCATTTCCTGAAAATATTCATTTGAGTGCCATTGGACTTCTGTTCCTTCTTCGAACTTGGTTACTGTTGACTTTAACAAAGATTGTAATGTAAACTCTTAAGACTCACATTTTTGCCAGGTTAAAAAAAAAAAAAGCAAAAATTCCCTGTCAATCTGACCTCTTTTTCTTGCAGTGCCTTCCAGTGGGTGTTGTAAGAAAGCAGCTATTCAGTTATTACCAGCAGTGGCTGTTTTGCTAAAGCACAATATTTGAAGCAACAGCTATTGCAGAATATATGTATGTCTCAAAGTTAAGCTGAGCCTAGAAATTGGATGCACTGAATTCAACTAGAGTTAAATTAGGCTGGAACAAATAAGGGTGAATCTCCAGCCAAGAGACAATGGGTTTTTTTGTTTCCAGTCTCTAGGGCACTAAAGGTATCTTGACATGGCAACACTATATAATACTTAAAGTCTGATACGACACAAAACAGTCTAAAGATGCTGTCCTAGAGCCATTCCTTGCATCAGCTCTGAATTGCTCCCCAGTATTTGACAAGCATGTGTTTCATCGGGGGGGACCCCAGCCACGCTTGGACAGGTAACTGCTTGTGCAGGAGATGGCTTCATCGCCCAGAAGAGTCCCAGCCCAGTGCCATTAGAAGTTGCTATGCTGTAGAAATAGTGTGTTTGACACACTTATGGTTCCATCCTCTACCTCAATGTCTTTTCCTTCTTGGGGGGACCAAGGTTGGGCAGAAAGCCAAGCTGTGTCACTGGTGTCTGTGACAGAGCACAGAGACAGGGCTGCACTGCTGAGAGGAGCAGGAAGAGTTCTGATTTTTGCCACGTTCAGGATGTTGTAACCAAATGCGTGTGAAGAAATGGGACCTCAGCTATTGCAAAACGAAAATCAGGCGTATGGAGATTTGAAAGAAATAAAGCAAATGGAGAGGAGAAATATTTGAAGGTTTGGGTTTTTTTTGTCAAAATCATACACATTCCTAATGTCAGCGCCACACCAGTGCCTGCTCTCAAAATCATGCCTATAGGGCTGAGGGGATACATAGCTGTAATTATTACAGAACGATTAAAGAATTGTTACTCAAGGAAAAAGCAAGACTGGAACAGCAGGGCTTCTCATCATGACTTAATGGAAAACTGAGTTATAGAAGTGCCTCTATTAGCAGAGACAATGCTCCAGAAGTGGCAAAAAACACCAGGAGAAAGCAGAGCAGGGGAAGAAGGCGCGAGAGTGAATGGCTGGGTGCAGGAAGCAGGTCTTTGCTGCTTTACAAAACCCACTTGATTTTCTCCTCAAATGGAAGTGGTTAAGGAAAGCGACCAAACTTCTCATTTTTTTTTTCAAACAAACCCACCCTTATCTACTGTATGTGGAATGAGGACAAGGCTGATTGACATGGTAACTTCAGCATGAATCATTTTGTGCCCATGAAGAGCATCAACCAAGCTGAGATGGAAAGATAGGATAAACCCTTATTGTTAGAGTGGGATGTCTACATTATTGACTGCAAAACATCTGCATCTTGTTGTCCATAAAATGGATACATGTTTTGAATACACCCAGGGAAGAAATGAACTCATAAAACAGGAGGATTAAAGAACAAGAGAAACAATTTAATGGCAGTCTTTCAGGTTGGGGAGTGCCTGGGCCCTGAGGTTTTGCCTCAGTCCCACACTTTCTCTGATCGTGTAGACCAGGGAGAAGAATATAGAGTGCCTGAGGCACACAAGGGAAACCTAGATCACTTACTGATCCCTGCACTTCACCTCTCTTCCCAGCATTTTCAATCCTCATTTTTTGTGGATTTCCAAACAGATTAGGATAATGTTTACAACAGAGCTGGGGGAGAACTTATAATCCATATGGATCATGGAGCCCTCCGTAACTTTCACCAGGTACTTTCAGGTGACATAAAACTGGTCTTGCTGTTACATCAAAGCTCTTCAAGGAATAACCAGTTTTGGCATTAAATTTATTTATTTTTATGTTTTGGATGCTGACAGAGGAGCACATTGAGCTCACGGTCAGAAAACAGGCAAACGAAATTGAGCAGGGCTGCTCTTGCTCCTGGTGATGCACTAACAATGTGCTTGCTGCTGCACAGAGCAGAGCAAGCAGTACTTTCAGAGCTTCTTAAGAGGATTTGGATGGCTCTTTTCCCTTAATTCCAGAAAGTAGAGGTGTTTCGGAGTTGTTATATAATGACCCCAAAGCTGACATAAGTGAAGGAAGAAACAGCAGAGGGGCAGCCACAAAGGGGAACTTCTGCCAGGCTGGAGAGGGACTGGCTTCCTACTGCACTGGGATCAATACTAGGATTTCAGCTTTTGATTACTTTCAGTATTAAACAGCTTGATGCATTCTACTGGAAAATAAAGCAAACACTGGGCAAAGATGGTAATACATGCAGGAAGCAAAAGGCAGAGTTTGCATCGTTCCTCAGCCTGTTAATTCGTATTTGCCTCGTGAATATCCTTGCCCGCTGTTGTTAAAGTAATCCTAAAATTTTAATTGAGCAGATCTACTAAGAAATACAGCCAGAATATCACTTTACACTGTGAGAGGTTCCTGTACAAATAAAAAATGCTGGCTTCTTGGAAACTGGAAATTCCTACCTCCCAGCCTGCAAGTCCGTACTGACAGTCATGTGTTTCCAGCCCATCAGGGCTAATAGGCGCTGTGAAACCCAAAGACTGATTATGCTTAGAGCACAACACAGCACTGACTATTATGTAGCAACTTAGCTGCTATATAATTACTTTTGAGGAAAATGCATTGCAGAACAACATCACTTCTCAAAGATTTAAGTTATTAAGGAAGATTAAGGAATTTCACTCTGGAAAAGAGACTTCACTGTGACCTAATTGAAGTTTTTAACATTCTCAAGGGAACTAATAAAAATTGGTTCATGCAAATTCTCTATACTTTCAAAGAACAAGAACACAAGAGAACATTATCTAAAAAAATTAGGAAATTGAGATCAAAAAGAATTTAGAAGAAAAAAACCCCACAACAGAATAATTTGAATTAGAGGGGACTATTCTACCAGGTCATTTAATCCATCCCCTCCTCCCCTTGAATCACAGAAGGAGTGATTTCCCTATCCTTAAATAATCCCTAATAGATGGGTGTCTAGTTGAGCCAATGATGACAATTCCACAAGCTCTCTTGGCAGCCTGTACTTTCAGAGGAATAAACATATTGAATAAAATATTAAAAAAGGCCACCGTGGGCAAGGCGAATCAATGAAATCAAGGAAGAACTTGTTAATAGAGAGTGGGGGATGAAAGACAAGGAGTAAAAATAAGCTCATTAGATGAATGAAAGATGAAAATGGCAGAAAATGAACAGAATCTTGTGGTTTTTTTTATTCTTGTAGTACTGTTTTCACTTACTATTTAAAGAAATTACACAGAAAGAACACCTACACATTTTTCAGAGCAAGAGGCAATCTCAAGAATGATCACATGAAAACTGCAGCTAGTGTACTGTCAGCCCCTGACAAAGAAAATGAACAAAAGAAATGCCCAGCAGTACATACAGGAACAACTTGCTTACAAACCTCATCCAATTTTTTTGTGGCTTTTCCAATACTCACTCGAGTGTGAAACCGTTCAGAAGATGTGCTTGTAGGACAGCAGGAAAACTTCAGCATTTGCGGAGCTGGAGCCTTTGGAACTGCTCCTACACATTGCAAGCAGTGTCATATGCACCAGATGATCTCTGGGTGTAAATCCCAGTCTTCACATGAACTTTTACACTGGGGTGTCACTTGCACCAAAATGCTTGGAAACAATTTGTTTTCTAGAATGGGGTCAAAACTCATAGCACCTCCTCTCTCTTCTTTCCTTAAAGTGCTCGTGGAGGGTTATTATTAGATGTATGTGAGCCTTCAGAGAAAGAAGGATGTGGCCTGATTGCTCTTGTTCAGATGGGTTGGCTAGCTGCTCATGGTTACATTTGACACCTGGATTATTCTTCTTTATGCATTTTTGAGTTTTGGATTTAGAATGGGGTTAGAGAGCTTCTGATTGACATCTAACAGAGACTGAAAACCTCAACAAATATGAAAGTGGACTGAATCTTCACTGCCTACAAAGTCCTAAATAAACATGCTGTGATTCAAGAGGGGCAGACATAACCAGCAAACACTTAATTCCTTGGTTTTAGACCCCTTTCAGATTTCTCACATACTCATATACGATGTTTGCAGTACTTGGTCACTCACTTGTATACCTGAAACTCTGGATTGCTTTAATCACTGTCACTCTCCATTTCTCAACAAGAATGATTATTTTTTGTTAGCCTTGCTTCTGCAACTTCCCTATTTATTTAGGCTATTATTCATAGCACCTGGTCATATTCTCTTTATGGACTGTCCATGCATGGCTTTTAAGTGACCTGCAAACTATAATTATAACTGTATAAGCACATTCTGTCACTTTTACTACAAACATTATTGATTCACACAACTACAAGATTGTACCTGTTTTATTTTTAAATGTAGCAAAATTTTCCTTCAAAAGAAAACAACTCTGATTTGGGAACTTTTCTGCTAAGTTCGGAATATATTTGTTCAGGCTTTAGCTGTTTGTTCATGTGCAGGCCTTGCTGAGATTAGTTTATTTCTATGCAATAGATGCAGACCAACTTTTTTGTTCCCGACAGGTAAAACAATCCTTCCCTAGGCATTGAGTGCTTTCTCTCTCATGAAGTTTTATACTTCTGTTTACTCCTTGGCTTTTGAGATGTGAACTTTAGTTCTGCCTTGAAATCTATTTTGCACTATACTTGGACTGGATATTAAAATCCAGATGACCTCATTTCAGCTTAGGAGACATTGTGGGAAAAAGATGACAATTAAGACATAAAGATTTTGTTTTCCTGCATTTATGGTTTCTTTTTTTTCCTAAGAAATACTTAGGTGAAATTGAATTTAACTTAACTTGAGGTTTGTTTAGGCTCAAGTCATTGCTTTATTGCAGTTACTTTCAGAGAATTTTTATCTTAAAAATCTTTGGCATTAAACCAGAAAGCATTCTAACTTTCTTCTCCTTTGTCTTTAAGCTTATGACTTGCTTGTGCAATTGTTGCATGAAAGTAATTCTACATTTTTTTTCTCTTATAAGAAAACAGATGGAGAAGAATTTATCTGCAGTTGGGACTTGCTGCATATAATTTATTTCACAGGATCAACTGAAAGATAACTGTGAGCTCACATTAGTCAAGCTTCCAGGACGCCATCACTTCCAAATTATATATATATATTTGAGATTATAGTTATGGAGAGACACGGATAGAAAGCCATTGAGGCACTTTTCTGATTTCCATGAGGGATTAATGCTGCTCTGCAGCTATGCAGTACATTCCTAGTGCTCCCTCTTGACTGGGTGGCTCCCATGAATAGAAATACATTTCATATTCTGTTTCTTAGCTTTGGGAAGCACTTGGTATTGAAGAAACAGTCTCTGCACCTAAAAGCGTTGCTCACTTTTCCACGGTGGGCACAAGGTCATGTCACTTTGTCATGTGCTCAGATTATGCAAACAGGATGGAAATCATTCTGACATGAGCTTATGACAGAGCCCCATTCCTCAGTGGAAATTTTCTGGTACGTCCTATTGTTTTAGCATTACATTTTATTATTTTTTCGTTAATACAGTAGGAAAATCACATTGCTTCCAGAACACGTTGATGCTAGTCAGGACGCTCTTGAGGCTAACAATGAGTCAGGACTCTGGACTCCTACCAAGCTTTTCTTCCATTGAGCTGTGCTCTTTTTTCTTCCTCCTTAAGGAACTAGCTTTTATTGGCCTCTTTAGCTTTGGATTAACTTACATCATATGTTTCATAGTATACATATTCCAGTAAAAGAATACACAGAGTACCATGCAAATTAACCTCCTAATCAAATTAAAAGGTTGAATGACATATATAGAGCAGTGTGGAAAAGAGGTTCCACACGGTAACAGAATGGTTCACATTATGTGCCTTGCAAATCAGGCATCTACAGGGCACTTAGGGAGTGCTAAAGCCAAATTACACTTGTGAGTCAAATGCTGAAAGAGTTGTGACAAAGTTGTACAGTGAGCAGGCTTTCCCTTCCCAACGTGCTTTAACATAGTCAGGCACAGCACTAAGGTATGGAGGACACGCAGCAGGTCTGAAGGGAGGGAAGGAAAGGTCACATCTGCTAGGAAAGGAAATAAAAGTGGTTTTGTGTCAATGGCATGAAGGGATGTAGAGGTTCAGTTCCTGTTAATATTCTAAGTACCTTTAAAAACCTCCCTAGGAAAGGTCTAGGAAAGTAGCTGTAACCAGACAGTGGGTTGCAGGGAGCAGCAGCTGCTGGTGAGCATTTCCTGCCATTTTGGAGTGTGGGCACCCATGTGCACCTCTTCCCTCACGCTGGGAAGCTCTCCTATACAAACAGGGTCTGCATTATGGCAGAGGTGTAGGATGATATAGTGCCAGTACATGCTTTATGGCAGCTTAAAGCCTCTCAATACCACTTTGTTGCCAACAGTGCTGTGATAATTCCTCTCTCCTCCACACCTTCAATCATTTCACTTCTCAGCAACATGTTTTAGCCCTGTGGCTCCATTGGCTTTTTTTTGCTTTTTTTCCCTTCTGTTCCTAAGCATAGGGACACTGACTGCCTTAATCAAATCTCACACCATAATGAAAAGTAAAAGGCATAATGCAGCATTTAACAGACTGACTATCTCCCGTGCTGACCGGCATATGATTTTTCTCAAAGAATGAATCTTCAGTAAGACCTGAATGGTTCAGTTCAGGAAGAAAGAGAGGCCAAATCATCTTTCTAATCACAAACCTTTGCCACATGGGGTCTGAATTCTTGCTTTAAGGACCACATCAGAAGATTTATGAAGTCTGCTGCTTTGTTCCCATTTTTAGGAACCTCTCCAAGTCACACTGAAGTCAGTAGGAGTCCTTTCATTGACACGATCAGGCTTTGGAGCAGGTCCATAGAGAATGTCACTTTTCTGTGATAAAAAGAGAGCAGCACTGAACACGCTCAGCATTTCCACTGATGCTTCACATGGAGTGGAAAGTGTTTCTTTCTGGATGACTGATCGTCCTGCACAGTTTGTAGAAACACTAACCAGATGCAGCACTTGCCCAGTTCATCATCCCAGTTACTCAGAACAAGGCAGTCCAACACTACAGAGAATTTAAGATAAACCTGAATAACCACTGAAAATCCCAGTTTCTTAGCTAGACCCTCCCAATGCTGAGCCCAAAGGGACCTAAACGAAGGCAGCTTTCACTGGAGTCTGTATAAAATGAAGCACTGAAGAATTCATTACACATTACTGCCATGTATACCTGGATTTTTACAGTCTTTTGTGGCCCAAATATAGGTCATAAAAAGCTCTTTTTAAGGTGTGTTAGTTTTCTATGTGTGAGAATCAAATCTGTGTAATGGCCCAAAACTCTGGATCCCATAAACACCTTAGATAATACCTGAGACATAGGGAGCAAAGAAGATGTGGTTTTGTTGTGGTCTTTTATAACGATCCCTCCAACACAAGCTCATTGTCATTATTACCAGTGTCTTTAGTCACTAAATAACAAAAAGTCACCTGCTTCCTGCCAAACTCTTGGCACTTGAATGCCACTAACATTGCTTCAACTAGGCAGTAGCTTCTCCCTGAACCTGCAGACACAGGAGACCTCATCCCCTCCACCAGAGGAATCCTTGACAATGGAACTCCTTTAGTTATAGCAGAAAAACATTGTGTCCTTAGAAGGGGAACCCAAAGTTGGACAGAAACTAAGCTAGTTGAATTACTGGTGCTTTTACCAACATAATAAGGACCAGAAGACCTTCCCTGGTGGAGCACTGTGTTACAACAGGAGCAGCTGGGTTCATTTATGTCCAGCGGGCAGGAAGCAATTCCACCCTTCTCATTTCAATGGGGTTAATGGATACAAGACATATATGCTACACTTTGATTAAAAAAGATGGTGTTAAGAAGAGCTAGTATACAGGCAGGAAAAGAAACAAAGTCATCCGTGGGAACACTGGTTTGAATTATCATGTTCACTCCCAGCGATAACGCAAGCTGTATTTACTTACTCGCAAGTGGAAGGTGTGCCATTTCAAATACTCTCCTCTGATGGATGCAGGCCCCTGCTGTATCATGCTATTTAACTCTCTCTTTGGGGCTGTTTGTCTTTGGTTTTCAGCTGTCTTATCATGATCTATGTGTACTGAGCATACCATAGTGTGCCAGGCTAGATCAGACTACAACTTGTCACACACAGCAACAAATTAAGGCAGAATGAGTGAGCTGCAGATACACATCACATGGCATTGGGAAGTTAATAAAACTTAGGTGAAAAATATTTCAGCGTGTAGTTAAGCATCCTTTGGATCATGTTTCCCTCTCTCTTGGCTGGTTGGATCCATTTTAATTTTTTTTCTTCACATGTACCGTTTGAAACTTAAAAGGGAATTATGCTATTTAGAGGTATATACTTAAATTTATGTCTTTTTGTTGTTCCCACTATTCCCTTAACAGACTAATTGGTTAAAGTCATCTTTGCAAAATTATTCCAATACATTTTTTTTATTTTATCACTTACTGTGCATTTTTAGAAGGTGCTATTAACAGAAGATGGAAAAGCTCTTGGTAACTAACTGAAGCTATCTGGGTATTTATTTAAAGGAAGTTATGTTCTTAAGAGGGAGAAGAACATTTTACACTAATATAGAAACCACTGAAAATTTTAGTCCAGATCTCAGTTTCAGATTCACCCAGGCATTTCTTTCCTTTGCTGCTCACCTTACACACTTCTCCAATTTGGGTCACAAGCATTGAAAAGCTGCAGAGAAAATAATCCCCCTTTCAGCTCCCATCCTTCCTTTTTAAGCCAGATGTGTTGTAGAGAGCCCAGCAAACCTGGAGGATAAAAAGGGTCTTGAATTTAGAGCAGCCAGGATGCTGGGGCTCTGCGCCGAGCTTTGCCCATCACCCCATTGGACTGCCTATAGTTTGTTTAGGCGTCAGTTTGGGGACACTCCAAGCCATGTGGCTGACTCCCAGCACAGGTAGTTTCACAGGAGTCAACTGAGAACAATAGAGCTGTTAAGCTGTTGGAGTCGGAGCTGTACCGACGTGTTCTCTTTGGTGGCTGAATGGCAAACTGAAAAAATGATTCAGGTGAGGTTGAACCCGAAACACGCAATGTGTTGGTGGAACAGACATAGAAGCCCCCAAAAAGTTTCATTTTGAATCAACTCAGATTGCTCTGATTGATCTAGAATGGAAGTTTTCATATTGTTTTTAACCCAAAACCTAAATAACAAGCAGTTCTAGCTGAAAAACCCTTCTGTTTCAACACATCAGGATGGAACTTAAAGCAGTGAAAATTCACACTCTTACTGAGAAGTCTAATATTCTATTTATTATAGTACTTTCAAAATAATAATGAACAAAAAAGGTTAACTTTGAAAAGTGTTCAAGAAAAGTCAAAATTATATAGTTTATTGTGAAAACACTAAGATAAAATATTTAAACTTTCCTGACAAAAGAAATTCCCCTGATTTTCTTTCTGACAAAACTCTTCATTACATTCAACCTGAATTTGCGAATAGTTTTTCACTTCAAATTGCACTTTTGGCAAACTTAGTCTATCCTGGATAGATTCCTCCAGCTCTGTTGAAACTGGCACACACTTACATACTTCACTGAATAAGAAATTTCATCCTGTAAAATGGGGATAAGAATAAAACTTCCCCACCAATGGAGGAAAATCTATAGGTTGAGCTGTTGATGTCTGTAAGATATAAATGTCTAAGGCAGACACCAAAGGTTTTGGCTTCCTAAGATCTAACACTTCACAGAGAAAGGAATTCTCCTCTTTGTCTTAATGGGAACTAGATTAGGTCTTCAAAATCTTAACTAGTTAGATGAATAAAGAGCTAAAAGCTTAAGTGCTTTAAAAATATGATATAGAAGGCCTCTAATTTGCATTATTACAATAGTTGTTTAGTTTGAAGTGATAAAGGGACAGGGGTATCTCACATGTGGCCATGGCAGTGAGGCACATGGGGGTTCCCACTGAAGCCACCACACAGGGACGATGTCCCATGTCCTGCAGCAAACCACCAGGATAATGCTCTTGGCTGCAAAAGGTCTAGTAGTGTCCCTGTGAAGGTGTCACCTACTGCTCTCTCACATGTCCTCTTCTCCTCCTGACCGGGAGGGGCTTTTGGTATGAAAGCCAGCAATCAGAACGTTTTGGGTGGAATTTTCCTGTTTCATTATATGTGACATGTTCGAGACTGAGTTTTGCTGCAGACTCGTAGCCTATGGCGGTGGGCAGGAGAGATGAGGCTTCACTGAAATGTGGAGCAAACGTACATAAAAAGAAAATGGATAAAACATTAAAATGACAGCTTGCTGAGGTGGCTTTTTGTCAGAGTGGCTTCAGCGTGATCACAAAGTGATGTGCAGCAGTTGACATCGCTTGCTCCGACATGGTGAAACAAAATCAATGCTTAGTTTGCCCCACCAGACCAGGATTTGCTACATGCACAAAATTTCCCAACCGGGCCACAACAGGTGTGCCAACAAAATTGTGAACATACAAAGAGATGTGTCTCTAAAGGTAGGCTTAAATCAAACATCTAATCAAACTTTGTCACGATGGATTCAGAGGTCTGATCAATGAGCCGTGCTCTGCAGTTCAAGTCTGTTGTTAATTTTGAAATGCTTTTGCACCCCATGCAATGTGACAGCATAGATGCAGAAAACCATGTCAGAGTTAATAAAAAAACCCTCAGAGCCAGAGGAAGTGTAAGTGTTTTGGGCAAAATTCTGGCACCAGTAAAATCAATGGCAATACTCCCACTGCCTTCCGCAGTGCCGGGATTTCACCCCTTGCCTATAGAAAAGTCAGTGGATATGCAATAATATGAATATCCATTACACTGGGTTTTCTTTTGTAAAATTCTTGGGTTTAACTTCTGAACATAATTTCCAGCAAGCTTTTGTTTAGCTTACCAAGGTCAATTAACGTAATTCCAGAACTTCTGGATCAAGTTTTGTGTAGATCATTCTCTCTAATGCATCTCTCTGTCATGAACTACTCACATCTTCTATTTGCACTTAATTCCCTTTGAAGTTACCTGTATGCCTAAAGTTAAGCCTCTTTTAAAAATCTTTACAGAATCAGAGACATAGTTTTTGTAATTCTCCATTCAGCTGGTGTGGTAAGAGTAATAAAAAAGGGCTGTGATGTATGTAGAATTACATGCTGTGCTCTTCCTCTGAGCTGCTGCATTGCTAGAGCAGTACAGAAAAATCCTGTCTGCAGGGAATCTTGTTGTGGTTAAAAATCTATATTTTCCCTTTCTCCATTTGTTCTACAAAACTGAACCAACAGGCACAACAAACACACATATAAACGTGCGTACAAATATTTAAGAACAGCAGTCATACTGAGGAGGATGCTGGGAAAATATGCACTCGTTTTAACCACTATAAAAGTATTTTTTTTCAAAGACTAAAAATGGAAAATATTCATGTGCTAATTACCATAGGATATGCAAATATAGGAAGGGTTTTTTTTCACGTGCTTTTAGAACTTATACGAGAAATGTCGTGTCATTTAATTCACATATAGCATTAAATGTTAAATTTACATTCCCATTGGTTCCAACAAGATTCATCTACAGAAAGAAAAAATTACCCATAAATATAATAAAACCTGCTTGCATAACTTATTTTTTTTTTTTTAAGAAAAAGATAACTTATCCTAGCTGCTGCCAAATCTTTAAGTCATCTCTGTTTCTAGCCTTCACTCAAAGCTCAAGGACTTCAGCTGGGAAAGCTCTTACAGCAGTGCAAGCACACACACGCACACCCGCGTTGGGCTCCCCACGGCAGTGAAACGGTACCCGCTTTCTGCAGCTCCAACTGTTGATGAACAGGGAAGAAAGGTTGACATGAAAGATGCCAACCTCCCAGTCTCTCATCTCTATGGACAATAGGGAAAATGAATCTTCCACTTTTTACAACTTCCAGTCAAAATTTCCCCAGCTCTTCCCAGGCATTGTGTGTATCCCTGGTATGTTGAGGGCCTCCTGTTTACCCATGGGCAAGTGCAATGCTGCATTTAACACAGCCTCAGTGGAAAAGTGCACCTTTTGCTTGTTTATAGTTAGATAGCAAAAAAAAAAAGCACAAATTTCCCCATTTTGCACACACAAGCAAGGCCGGGGAGGGCTGTCACGTCCTGTCTGGCAGTAGCATGAGGTGGCTCAGCTCCCCTTTTCCCATGCTTTTACCAAACCTGTCCCCTTCTCCGCTCCTATATGGATGATTTCAAGCACCAGCTTGGAAAGACCTCATTGAGTGCCTTGCAGCAGCAGTCAGGGCTCTTGCAAACAAATAATAGGTGCTCTGCTTTTCTAGCTTGGGTTACCCTACAGTAGCAGTTTCAATGTAAATCTTTCTCATCGCTACTCTCCTTTTTTCAGCCTGCATTTTTGAAACCCAGCACTTTATTCTGCTCTTCCAGAAACGCCTATAAGAGCTGAGCCAAGACAGCCCTTTCCAAACGGGCAGTGAAAGAGTTAACAATGCCCTTTCATGCAAAACCACAAACAACTAGGGGGAAAGAAAAGGGAAAAAAAAAAAAAGAAAAAGAAAAAAAAAGTTTTTATCTGAGAAATGGAAAGGATCCAAATTCTAACCAAGAGTAAAAGCACAGAGAGAGTATGAAATGCACAAATCATCCTGGTGTTCGGAGTTGATAAAGTTATTAAAAATGGAAAAAGGAGAGGGGGAGCAAACCCCTTTGTTTCTGCCCTACACCTTGAGGCTGCAGAAGCAGGGAGCACAGAACGAGTCAGACCAGAGCCCGGCACAGAGCCCCTCCAGCCCTGCGGGCTCCACAGCCGGGCACAGGCTGGTGCTCCCCAGCTCCTCTGCTGTGCTCCTGGCATGAGCGGGGCTGGGTTTGCTTGCATAAACTCAGCACTTCTTTGGCTTTTTTTTCTTTCTTTTTTTTTTTTTTTCTTTCGTTTAAATTATTATTATTAGCAAGTGGGAGAAGAGAGGATTTTAATACAGGCGGGCTGGAGCCTGGATCTGGCCAGAGCGCGGGGTGGGGTTCGGAGGGCTCCGCAGGCTATTGGGCCATCCGCTTAGCAACAGCATGGAAAGGGCCAACCCCAGCACTTTTACAGTTGGGCCACCTTCCAAGGATGGGTGCCAAACGCTCTGCTCCTCTGCCAAGAAAACAAACAAGGGCACTTTTAAAAACTCCAGAGTTAAAGAGTTGTTGGGTTTTTTTTCTTTTTTCTTCTCTCCTCCACAAACTCTCCTTGCTCACAGTTAATGATCTCTTTCCCTTTATCGCAGAAGTTCAGGCTTCAGGGAATTGTCCCTTCTGCAGGTTTCAGGAATCACTTCCATTCTACCCGTCTGTGGCAGTTTCCCATCTCTGCAGGCTGGAGCAGGCACTGGAGTTCAGTCAGCCGATTTCTCTTCAGATGCTGCAGGTTCCCTCCTTTCTTCTTTAACAGTAGAAATCTCTGCCGTCTGCATTACCATTGAAATGTGCTTGCTATTGCCATGCATTTATATAACTTACATAATTTACTACCTATATCACTCTCTCATCATCTACCTCTTCATTCATTTCAAGCCTGCTAAAAAAGTGGAATAAGAAGTACAGAGAGTTAAATAGGCAAAAAGTGGCTTGAGGCTAGAATCCTTTTTATCTGCAAAGAAAAAAGAAAGAATTTTGGAATTCTTGTTTCCGTTTATTAAAGACATATTTTTACATTATATTTTTAATGCAGTCTTTCTTACATATTAGTCTTTGTGATTGCTAACGTTGGGGGTAGAGCCAACCTTTTGCTAAGAACAACTACGGACTATGGTTTTTACCAGCTGAGAAATGTATAGGTCCATATTGTGATCCAAAATCTCTTCTTTCCCTGTGAGGAAGAAAAGCAGAGAAGTCAGAGCTCATTTCCAAGAAAGACCAAGTGTCTTCAGGTCCCTGTGGCTTAGTGCCTACCCAGAGAGAGCTCTCGTCTTGGAACTTGACTTACTTATATGTACTGGAGGAAAAAAATGAACTAGAGATTTCTGTTGCTGTTGTTGTTGTTGTTGCTATAAGACACTTTGGTACGAGGTGAAGCCAAACTGTACCTCTTGGGAAATATTAAACACTTCACAGAGAAAGGCCTAAAGAGGCCAATATTGCAGCCCTTTTCTCACGCCAGACATTCCATTAATTTCAAAGGCACTGCTCACATGAGGGAGGCTAGCAGGGTCAGGCCTTTATTTGCACACAGTAGCACCTCCGAAGGTTAAAGGATGTCATCTGCAGTCATGATCCTGTTTCACTTCCTACCTCAACCTCTGATTTACTGGGAAACCTCGAGTAAATCACTTAACCTCTCTAAGACCAAGTTTACCCAAGTGCAAGAACATTCTGAGCCTCCAGTAGTATTTGTGAAGTGCTTTTAGGTCCTTGGAGGAAAGATGTGCTTGCAAATTATCAGTGTAGCTGCTTTTATGGAAATAAATCTAAGTTTCAGTGTTTAAGCATATGTCCCAGCTGCATCTCTGTCTCATATCTGCATAAAAGTGGTTATAAACCATAATCTACTTGGATTTCATAGGAAAAATATGCAGGGAAACAGCCTGAAATTGCAGCCAGGTCCCTTGATCCAGAGAGCTGGGCTTTGGGCATGCTGTATGGTGCACTTCATTCTCAAACAAGTTTTATCTGATATATTGAGGGATATGTTTCTGCAGCTGCGTGTTTAAGCTGAAACTGTAGTTTGCTGATGTAGTGGTCCATGCACTCTCTGCTTTCTAAAACTACCCAAACATCTGTTTTCACAAAAACTGGGCTGGAGAAGATTTTTTTGAATAGCAAAGAAACAAGATGATGGGAACTCGTGTGGTTACGACTGTGCTCCCTGTCCTAGGCAGAACTAGGAAATATATGAACAACAACAGGAACCATACAAAAAAAGAGAGTTTGGGTAAAGGTTCAGCGCAAGGAGAAAAGGAAAGGGGTTTCCTTTTTATCTGTACTGGTTCTGCTTATCTTTACTAGAGGTTGTTTTTAGTGATGAGGAAGTAGAATAAGAAATCCATTTGTTTTTCTCATGACACAGCAAAATACACAACCCAATAACTCAAAATAACATCCCTTCTGCCCTAAAGAAATAATCTGACAAAATTAAACCAAGACTTTATCCAGAGATTGCCCAATACAGTAGTAAATTTCCACTCAACTGAAAAGGCTTTGGATAAAGCCTTCATGTGGGAATCCAGCAAACTGAAGCAACACCATAATGCTGGATATTAATTCAGGACTAGGGTCTTTAATTATTTTTCATTCATTATTTAGCCAAGCAAAGTGCTACATATTTTAATGGGAATTTACAGGACTACAAAACAGGAAAAAATATTGTGGCCCGTAAGGACAGGTGGATCAACCTGTATGCCTTGTGCCAGGAGTCAGGCGATACGCACTGAAGCACCATTTATCACAATGCTTTCCCCAAGAACAGCTTCCCCTCCTGTGTGGCTGGCTCCAGCATGTTGTAAGTAACCCCACCACCCTCTACAGCATGTTTTACATCCACCTGAAATTGTATTTTACTTAAGGGGTACATACATTGTGTCGGTAATTCCTATATACTCATAATTGGTTTTATAACACCTGGTTACAGTAGGTAGTATAATTTGCCAAGAACTTGATATGAATGCATTTCATAACATGCTTTATATAATCCATTATTAGAGAACATTGCTGCATCTATAATTATGTTTGCAAATGCATTTTATTGAGTTCTACATAAAAGTATGCAGTACTGAAACTGGCTCTTAGGCTGCACAAATATATATATATACTTTGCTTCCTTCCATATACTTTTTTTTTTTCTGTATAGTCAACACTACGAAGGGGAAAGTGCAGAATTTAGCCTTGATTTCCCAGCAGACTCCAGCCCCTGATCCTTGAACGTGAATTGGGGACAGTTCAGACCTTCACTGGAATCCTGTCATTTTTATCCGCTTCAGTTTTATGTAGCAAAAGTGGTTCTATGAGTTCTGGCTTCAGGCTGATTAAATCTTTCAGTGTCTCTTCTGCTGCTGACACCACTGTGAGAGGCACAAATTACATTTGGTACAGGTGTACGTTTACCTGCAGAACCCACACCAGTAACTGAGCTGGAATCTACTGCAGCTGGTGCTTAAAATGTTAAATACAGTCTGATTGCTCTTTTGGGGAAGATATGAGCCAGAGAGAATCTGGGGTGATTGTCACATCCCAGATTGACTTTGAGTGACCAGCAAGTGTGGGAAGGGAGCTGCCTTCACTGCTCCTGATACCCATTTGGCTAAGTGCAAGCAGTGGAGCTTAGCCTCTCGCCCTCAGGTTCCCAAAAAACCCTTCTCTTTACGTTACTAATTTGCAGGAGTCAGGCAGTTCAGACAGCAGCAGCATCTTTCCTCATCCTGCCTTTCCCATAAGTGCCCTTTCAGTCTGGGTTGATTGTTTCATCTGAAGCTGAAGTCCAAGAACATCACAAGCCCTTACTTACACTGAGCAAACGCACTACCGTGCTGGTCTGTTGTGAGACAGTGACCTGTTGTGTACTTAAAAAATACAGATCGTGTGAGTTTTGGTGCATGTTTTTCTTGTGCATGGAAATACAGTAGAAATGTAAAAAGCTCGGACAAGGTAAATTAATTATAGTTCAAGTCTTTTTCCATTTATGGTGAACTTTCTCCTTCCTTCCCAGCCCCCCCAAGGAATTGCACAGCAAAACACTCTCTAATAGGTTTTATCTCGTTCTGCCTTGCCTCCATTTTCTCCAGCTCCTCTAGTGAATATTTGTCTTTTCTACCTGCTGCCCAGTTCAATCAGCCTCGGAGGCAGTGACATATGCCAGATTGCAGGGGCTGTCACTTTAATTCCCTGTGCTCATATTTTTCTCCTCCTAGTAGGGCGCTGGGGGCAGATGTTTGGAGAAGGGACCCCTTTGCTGCCTGGCACATTGAAGTCCTGACATTAGCTACTAATTATGGGAGTCGAAATCCTGGCCCTGCTGACAGTACCCAGAGTTAAAGAGCCAGCTTCTCCCAAGCACAGTTGAGTGCAGGTTCTAGATGTTAGAAATGAAACCTTACACTCTACCACAGAGTGCTTCAGGAGCAATTTCTTCCAGTTTCAACTCAACTATCTTGTCTAATTCCCGACTGAAGGCATAATAGGCCTACACAAAGTGTGTGTGCTAACACTGGTTGGCTCCCATCCTTCAGCCTTCCACAGGAGCTATTTTCCCATCTGGTGGAGGGGAGATAGAGACCCAAGAAGCTGTAGCCTCCATCCCTGCATTGCATGAGTCATGATGGGCTCCAAAGCGTTGGTGATTGCTGATTGCTCCATTGCAGCACAACCCGCTCAGGGAAAGTGTTGATGAGACTTTTTGAGGGACAACGGCTGGATGGGTGGCACATCCCTTGAAGCTCCCTACAATGGGCAGAGGCTGCTCTGGG
Source organism: Aegotheles bennettii (assembly GCA_013398125.1). Classification (NCBI taxonomy): domain Eukaryota; kingdom Metazoa; phylum Chordata; class Aves; order Caprimulgiformes; family Aegothelidae; genus Aegotheles; species Aegotheles bennettii. Next base: position 105,301 of record VZRW01008444.1, read on the forward strand.
GCCACATTGTGTTGTAGATAAGCCAACAGGTGCATATTCTGTACATTCACTCCTCCTCAGAAGGAAAGGGAGCAGGTGTGCCCTTCCCCTGTAACACAGACCTGCTGCCCAAATCCACCTAACTCAGGTTTTGAAAAGCCTGTGAGATATTTACCCTGTGGGATACACGATATGCATCAAAGCCTTGAAATCAATAGAAATATCTCCATTGACTTCACACGGCTTTAATGGAAATCTTGACTTTAAAAATCTCACTGGGCCAAAACTCCAATCCCTACCTGATTTCCTAGAGGTGTCAGTAATTTTTCTGCTAATCTGACTAGGAGAACCTATTCTTCTGCCAGCAGCTTTTCTCAGGAGTAAGGTGAAACCCTAAAGTTTCTGATGGTTTGCTAAAAAACTCCAGGTATATAAACCTTCTTCCCTCCCTGGCACCATATGGAGCACCCTAATCTAAGTCCTCCTCTGGGCAGAAGAAATTTCAGGCTTAGCCAGATAAAAACCTGATTGAGCAAATTAGCTGTGATTTATTAGTAAGCTACATTTTGGGCTTTAAACTGATGTTTATCAGGAAGATAGTGGAAGGGGGGAACAGTCAAAACTCCAATTAATGCAAGCACAATGGCAGAAGCAGCCGAATTGCAGCTCCTGCCTTGTGGGGTAGAGAAAAATGGACCTTACACCCAGATCAGGGGAGAGCCTTACACACCACTGTCCCAAAATAATTAAAAAAAATAATAAAATTGGTGTTCCTTTTGGGAAAGATACAGTTCTCACCACCACACCTTTCTTTTCCAGCTAGAACTTAACACCATCTCTAAACAGACAATGATATAACACACGTTTCTAAGTGCAAGTGTCCAGGGAGTGATAAATTGAAGGTTTGGGTTTTAGTTACATTAATAATGCATATAGAAATGCTATTTCAAAATAAGAAAGTGATACGTTTTATGCTGTGCAGTTTGTGGGGCAGGAATGGAAAGAAGAAATTTAGTTTTAGGTTTCCTTTGTAACTCTGGGTCAAGGTGACTCCCAGTGTAAGCTGGAACAACTCCACTGGCAACCTCCTACGCACCTACGTCGTGTTGCTCCAGCTCCTCTTCCCAGCTTAGTCACTTCTCCAAGCATATCGTAGGGGGAGAGCTGGGAGAGGTAAGGCACAGGATTGCCTATCCCCTCCTAAGGATGGCCTCGGGCATGACATGGGGACTCTTTCCACTCTTTTTGTCCTGTCTCCTGAGCCTGAAAGGACTCCTTTCCTCCTGAAAGGACTTCAGTGGGAAAACTGTGCCTAAGGAGGCAGTTGTAAATCATGGAAGAAACGGCTGGAGCAGAGCCTTCAATTTATTACTCAAAAGAAAGCAAGCAAACTGTTACTGCTGAACTTCAGTGACCACACAAACTTGAACACTCACGATGCAGCATGTGTTTGCTCCAGCTGTAGTGGTACAAGATCGCAGACCAGGGGCACTTGACTCCTGCCTGACTGCTCGCCAGCTCTGCCTTAGTTCAGGAGCACTTGATTCACCTGGTAAATGAAAAGTCTTAGCGCAAAGGCAAACGGGGGAAAAGAACCTGGAGAACGCTGCACCCTTTGCAAGAAGGACTGCTCACATGTACAGTTGCTTTTACCGGGGGCTGTCGTGACAGAAAACTGCAGGGATGCACTTGGGAATACTTTCTGTGAGATGGGAATGGGGCATTGCTTAACAAAGCAAGGCTACAGGCTTCCCAGCATACCACTGTGCTGGCAATTAAATAAGCCTCTGAGCCACATGTGACTGTGCCTTAAGAAATTAGTGTGATTCAGAATGATTTGGGTAGAGGAAAATATTCCCTTAAAGGATCCTGCCTGGGCTCCTCAGCGCACAGCGGGTGGGAGAGGAGAGTTTCCCAGTCCTTGTGCAAAGGTGAACTCTGCCCAGAAATAAGAAATCTGAGCCCACTGAGCCACCTAAGGGCATTCCACCAACCAAAATGGAAAATTAATTAAGAGAGTGAATCATTTTCTGAGACTTACTCAGTTTTGCACAGCTTTAGAGTTGGTCTTTTCTGTCAGTAGAGAAGCTCTGGATCCAGCGCAGTGTTTACAGCCACGTTTCCATAGAGCCCTGGCGTGCGGAGCCAGGTTGTGTGAATGACCTGCAAGACCTGTTTATAGACCTCCATTACAGAGCCTCTCATTTTCTTGGATGATTATCGTAGGTGTCAAATAAAGCTAGATTACCTGGTTTATGTCTTAGAATGATAAGCAAGCCAAAGCAAGTCACTTGGCTCACGCAGTTATGCAGGTATACCTAGATCTCTGCATACATACATTATTTCAAACACTCAAGGCGATCTTACAGCCTTTCTTGTTGAGATTTCGAAATCTTTTCATTGTACCAAAATGTCCCTCTTGGTAAGGCGATGCTGGAATTTCAGCTTCTCCAGCTGAGTTGCAGAGTTGGTTTGCAAGAGTTAGCAGAGGATGGCGTGGGCACTGCACAGTGGCTTCAAGGGGCAAGAAGCCCTTCTTCCAGAAGACCTGTACGGTCCTCACTGATGGTGTCTTACCCACGACACAGCTTGGCTCAGCGGTGGTGCCTGCAATGGTAACAGGAGGTGAAGCATGTGCTGACAGAGTTCATTGCTGGGAAGCTTATAAATGATTCCTGGCACCACAGTTGGCAGTGGCCAGTGTTACCAGTCCTACCATTGCATAACATCTGCACTTTACCACAATCACCAAAACAATCAAGCGCAAAAAGCATGCTAATGCTTGTTGGGGAATAAACTCAGCACTCACTCCAACATCACACACTTTTCCAGCTTGCAGCTCCACCTCCTTCTCTGCCTGGGACGAGTGGGCTCCCGTGCTGGTACCCGGAGGCCCCACCTTCCTGGGCGTGGTGGGGACCCAGCCCTGCTTCCCCTGGGCAGAGATGTGCTCAGGCTTCGGGATGCGCTGACTCAGTGATGCCCGGCTGATTGCGAGCGGCAGTTTCAGCCAGCCAGCTCTGGATGGTGTGTAACATGCATTTACCAACAGACACAACCACAAGCTTCTTTTATAACTGGATTCCAGAGCCTGGATGGCAGAGAGCTGGCTCAGGCTGAAGACTTGCACAGTGCAAATGAGCGTACGTGGGAGGCCTGTGCAACGATGGCCTTTGCGCTCCCACAGCTTGGGTCAGCTGAATTCTCAGTGAAGCCCCATTCCTCAGCATAATCGAGAGATGCTCAGAGCCTGCTCTAATTAAAACAGATTGCTGTGGCCCTGGGGAGGCTGTTACAGAAAGTGGAGTTCACTTGGACCTAGAGAAGCTCAAGGAAAAGCCCCTTTCTCTTCCACCTATTCTAATATATTAATTTATGACCTCAAAGGATCCACTTCTCAAAGGTATGCCCTAAAAGCCAACAGATTTAAGTCCTTGCAGGACTAGCCCTAGACCGAAGCAGCCCTTACAAGAGTCTTAAGTCCTGACCTGTGAGCAGATCACTCTCCTTCTCCAAAAAAGATGTTCTAGCTGACATGCTGCTCCTCTCAAACGATGAGGCAATATCCCCCGAGAAGAGAGGGTGTCTCTCACGTAGACAAGCTATTCAGAGACGGCTGGGCCTGATCCAAAATCAATTGAAGTACATGGCGAGTCTTTCCACTGATTCCAAAGAGGTTTGAATTAGGCCCAAATATCAAAGCCAACACCATAAACTCTGCCTGGAAGCCAATATGCAGCCAAGTACCAATTCCTCAGCACCGGTGTCATGTGCTTCCAGTGAGATGCCCTGCTGACTCAGCAGGATGCTTGCCTTCAGCACCAGCTCCTCATTGCCCAGACGATTTTGCTCCCTTTACTGCATTGCAGTTCTCAAGTCTTCAGGTGACAAAAACATGGATAACAGCACCAAGGTCCACAGCCACCAGGGAAGGTCACAGCGCTTGCCATCAGGCAGAGATGAGGTGGGGGGAGAAGGACAAAAATCAACAAACCAACAAAGTTCCTGTGCACAAGGAATGGGATCTCTGAGCTCTCAGCCAATTACGTTAAATAGTGGAAAAATCTTTATTCCCCAAAACCAAATGGAGCAAAATGATGACACAATGGCCTCAGTGCTTTAATCAGCAGGACAAGTCAAGCCTTTTATTCCTTTGTATATTCCAGTCAATGGAAAGTTATTGCTTAATTAACCCCCTTGAATGAATACCTGATAATTAATAAACCCATATACCGTACCCCAAGGCTTTGAGTTTAAGAAATCTCTTCTGTTCAAGTATGAAAAAAGAAAACATGCTGAACTAATGGGAAATAATTCTGGTAGAAGGCAAACCAATTAGGATTAGTGAATTCCATTTCATTTAAAGTTCCAAGATAGAGAAGTAATTTATCTAGTAAATTAATAGTGTTAGTGACTTTCCTAATATATTAGCAAGTCTTTCGTATCATATTAGTGAAAACCAAGCTGGCTAATACAATAAAAGACTTATTATAAAGGTATGAAGGTTACTAATGTGATAAGATTTTTTGCATCCAATTAATATTAAACGAACTCTGCTCTAGAATCGACTTTTATATTTATTTATACGATTAGCTAGCCTACTGTAGAGGCCACAACTTTTATCTCAACAAATTACTAATTCTCCTCTTAAATTTGGAGCTACTGTATGTTATGTTCCTCATGCAAAACTGCATGCATGCCTCTATCTGCAGATCTGCATGAATAACTGACCCAGATTATTTGGTCTGCCTGCATTGTGTTTAGCACAACACTACAGTGGTTTTGCATTCTCCCAACCTTGGATCAGCTAGAGACTGGTCTAATCAGATACAGCAGCCTAAAGGCAAAACAATTACACTGAAATTATCATATGGAATCAAGCCAGTGCTCCATCTTGTCTGGTATCCTGTCTTCATCAGTTATTAGATCCTCCCATCCTTCTCTGGAGCAAGGTGAAAAATACCTGCTGTACTGAGTTGATGGAATAACCTACTAGTACAGGCATTTCTTCAGAGCCTAACCAGACACTGCTTCCTGAGTGAAACAGCAGGGCTTATGTCCTTTTGAAAATCCTGAATTATTAACTTTATTAGTATAATACAAACCCATGTAACTAACCCCAACTAAGGTTATGCTCATGTGTCAGTGAGTTCCAGAGGTGACTTTTCAATGGCTTGAAAAGGTACCTGCTTTGGCTAATTTAATTATATGCTGCCTTTTACACTGTATTATTAGATATGGTATGAACACAGCTTTTTTCCCCATGAAAGATCTCAGATGCCTTCCAGTGCCGTTGCTGTGGGTGCAGTGGCAAAACAGCAGATTTGCCTTCAGTGGCAAGTGCAACCAAGGTTGCACATGGTGGCTCACAAAAATGAAAAAAACAAGCACCAAAAAGAGAATGTGCTGGATTTACTTCATCCCTTGTTGTACAAATGGATGAAATGTTGGATCTGCATATAATTAATCTTTTTTATTCTTACCAACAGTTCTGTTGGCATCTGCCTCTATATATGGCTTTGCAGTGTGCTTATGCACAGCCTTGGGAAAGAAGGTTTTCAGATCATCATAAAATCCTTTCTTAGGGGGTCGGCAGTAGAATTGTACAGAATCAGAAACATACACATGGGTACTTAGAAATCAATCGTATTAGAGAATATAATTGGTGCTATTTTTCATCTTTAAAGTTCCTGCAAGAGTAGTTTTCTGAGGTAGATCAAATTAGTAAAGTAGAAACAGATGCAGTCGATTGTCCATCGTTCAGGTCGAGGTATGGATGATAAAGACTGATCACAGTCGGGGGATGTTAATGTGGGAAGATATATTCCTGCATATTCCTCTGAAACTGAATCTGTGACTGATCTGGTTCATCTTGTATCTTAAATCACTGGAAATTGTCATAGTCTGGATTTCAGTCTTATGTCCTACTATTTCATCCCCGTGAAAAACACAGCATCTTATACACCAGCCTGGAATTCTGCCTGGCTTTTCAATACTCACAACACCGTACCTCCAAGCCAGAGATAATGCAGAGCAATCACAGGTGTGTGCAGGAAGAAGGTGAGCTAAATGTTGGGGTTTATACTGATCCATGAGTATAAGGAGCTGAAAAAATTAGGATAAATTCCACCCAAGATGATATCATGCACTTATTTTTTCGGCTCCCCTCCCATGAATTCAGACCAAGGGAATTCCTGGTGAAGTTCAAGGTCAGTCTTTTAAGAACACTAAAACCTGCATCTTTTGCTGCAGCAGTCTACCTCAGTCATCGGTGAGACAATTGCTACTGTTAAACATAATACAGAACCTCTACCTCCCTGAGTGTAGGAAGAATAATTATGCAAGCACAGTAATAGGTATATTTAACTTAATAACTCCTTTATTGCCCTTATGGGGGTGAGAAAGGATCCCACGTCATTAAACCAGCATATAGCTAGCCAAATTTGCTCATGTACCTGTTTTTGAAATGTCAGATCACGACCACATCTGGATGGAGACCACAGCAAAAAACTGAGTTATTTAAATTATTTCAGGGTAGAGGCAAAAAGGAGGAAACAGGGACAGCAGAGGAGAGTGAGGAAGTCAGAGGGGAAAAAGCAGGAACAGAAAAAACAGTAAACAGAAACAGAGAGACGAGCAGGACTAGGCACATCAGGTATCTTTTAAATCTAGAAGCTCTATAGACTTTAACAGGGAGAAGGCACGAGGTAGGGACAAAGCTGGGATGGTGGCTTGGGCCATGGCAGCTGAGAGCTGATGAGCTGAGGTTTGAGCTGAGCCCCAGAGCAGACAGCGTAGGAGCCCGAGGTCGCAGGAGGCACCAGCAGAGCTGCTGGAAGAGCGACTGGAGGAGAAGGAAGATTACTGGAGAGCAAGGCGTTATGGATGCCATAGGAAGGAAAAAAAAAAAGACTGACTGTCAAACCAGCACATTATATAAGACAGCTGAAGAGAGAGGTCATGGGAACAACAAATACCGGGGTGTCTGTGGGGGGTGGGGAAAGCGAGAACAGTCGTAGGAAATCAGATGATGATTTGATAAGGGAAATTCAGATTCAGAGGTCAAAGGGGAAAAAGTAGTTGGTGAAAAATAGGTCAAGGGAGCAGCCTGGCCTCATTATTTTGCTTTTAACAGTTGCTAATGACAGACAGTGCACAAAATGACATTTGTATTACCCTCCAACAGTGATGTAAAAATAGGCAGAATTCTGTTTTTGTGATGATTAATGCAGTGTGAAAAAGATAATTAAATGAGGCCTGGTGTACTTTTGCTTTCTATGCCTCACTGCTCCCTTCTGTGGCTCCTGCTCAATCTCCTTGAAAATCTATTAGGCTTTGCTACCACCATTTTATCACATGCCCTCCGCTAGCTTTACACCGGGAGCAACTCCGAGGAGGAGGCAGAGCAGAAGCGAGAGCTGTGGTGTGCCAGCACGCTGCCTGCCACCTCCTGCTCATGTGATTACCTGACCCTGACATAAATTCCAGCATGTAAAGTTTTTTCTGGTAATGCTTACTCTTAATTTAGCTAGTTCATGTAATAATAGCAACTCTTACCCCTTCACCTGGTTAGAAAAACCTTTGGCAGCCGAGTTCACCATTGAAGGGGATGCACTTCACCAGCTCACAGTTTGAAGTGTCATTTCTGAGAAGCATGGGAGGGGAGCAGGGCAGCAGAGGTGTTCTGAAAACAGGAAAAATACCCTGTAGAGAATGTTTGTGTATTTGTAGAAAATAATTTTTTAAAATTTCTGCTTTGGAATTTTATCTCTATATTTTTTTAATACCAAAAAAAAAAAATATATATATATAAAAAATGGGAAAGGCACCAAATGTCTGAAAAAAGATTTTCATAATTATTTTCTTTGCTCATGGCCTAGAAATTTCTGGATTTGATCTGACACAAACTGCAGACAAAAGTCAGCTTACTCCTGACATTGTCAGAAATGGATTTTCTTCCTTTGTGCTGCCCCATATGTAATCAAATACACATTCAAAATACATAATGGTCTGCTAGTTTAAAATTATTGCTTGATCCTATGGCTGTGGAAAAACAGTGGAGTCAGCCAGTGTTTCTTTGGGGTGCATCAGCAGCAGAGGCAGGACCAGAACTGAAGACACTGCAATACCTCCCTCTTCTCCTTCCAGCTCCCAAAGCAATAAAACCTTTCTATGCTAAATTAGACTATTGATCAGTGGCTGCCATTCCTAATGGACATCCTGTCTCTCATGTCTGGGATTAGGATGTTCTTTCTACTGCTGGATAATCTTAGTACTGTACAACTGCTCTTTCTCTGCTAATGACTGACTACAAGAAGAATCATTTCCTGGTTGCTTTTGGTTTTTGTAAAATCTCATTAAGCAGGCTCATGTGAGAGGAGCTAGCAACACCAATTTGTGATCCTGTGCTATCAGATCACATTCAACCTAACTACCAGGTATGTGTTTCATTTTCTGTGAAGGGATGTTACATCATTAAACCACCACCCGCAACGTGTTATAAATACTTTGATAACTCAAGCTACCGTGTCAGAATATTCACTAGAAAGAAAAAGAAGAAAGAAAAAAAAAAGCCAAATCTTTCTTTTTGTTCTGGTAATGGTCAGATGATAAGCACAAGCCAAAAGTCACACCCACCAACCATCTGGAAAAGTACACAGACTGAACATTTGCACCAAACACAGCCTACGTGGGCAAGCTTTTAGCTGGGGTAGCCCCAACAGAACCAAACTCGAGCTCCCTGTGACTACATGAGGAATAGGGCAAGAGACTGCTTTCCCTGTGACCCAGCATCCACACTTGCTCTCCCACGACTACATGAACATATGCCATGTTCATGTGCTCAGCAGATCCTGTGTTTTGGCCCAAAGTGGGCATAGAGCAAGCGATGATGTGACAAGAGAGCTCATAGGGTGATTTCCCCATTCTTGGCCATGTCTGAAGGTTGCTGGGCAAGAAAGATAATAGCAGAGGATAGCCTCAATACTTCTCTACCCCTTCCAGACAACATACTTTTAGGGCAGTTCTTACAGATTCTTTATCTTCTTTATCTATTGCACATTAATTAACGTTTTGGTATCTCAGCTGTAACCCTGCAGTGAATGTATCGTTATGGCCAGTCTGAGGACAATTTTAATCCAGTTCTCTGAAGTCTCCAAAATTTGCCCACAGCTTTTGTTTGCAGATGCATCCATTCTATTTCCAGCCACCTTTTCCCCAGTCTGAAAACACCCGTTAGCGAGCCAGGCTCCCAGGCCACATCCCAGCAGCCGACTTGTGCGTCACAGGTGAGGAAAGGGAAAAAAGGACCACGTCTCTGGCAACTGTACCCTAAACTGTATCGTGCTAAATGTCAAGCATTGGTGGTGAATTAGCAGCCCTGACACATAGCTGGAACAGTGGACATATTTCAGAGAGCTGCTAGTGCTCTCCTGTCTTCCCTAAAGCCCACAACCAGTGTCCAAATGGATGTCAAGAGAGGGTCTTTTTTTCTTTAAGTGGAAGCTGTTTTCTATCGTATTGTGGCCTGCAACTCAGCATACAAGATGTACTATGGCATTATGAGATAGCGACAGCTGCTGAAGAAATGCTGTGTTATAAACATGCAATGATGCAGTGAACTGGCAAATCCATATGGCTGGAAAAATGACGACAAGGAAGAAGGAAAAAGTATTTCAGAATTTTTTTGAACAAAGTAGCTACTCAGTAGTTTGCTACAGCCCTAATCACAGCTTTTTTGGGAAAAAAAAAGGTTTAGATACATATATATACATGCATAAATATATATATATATATATGTCTTATATATATCTCTAGTATTACCCTAGCATTGATCTACATGTGGCTGGAGAAGCAGAGGTGATTGATATTTTCATATAGTACCATATTTCTGCTTCTCATTTCTTTGAGCTCTGTGGCTGAACCACCAGTGTCTTGAATTGTCACAGTACTAACTCCTTCAAGCATCCCCCTAAAATCTATGTGCAGCTCCCCCCTCCCTTTTTCTGTGCAGATGGATAATATCTCTGCAGCAGGGAAAGGTCAATCACTCACTTTTGCAGTGTCATCAGTCATGGAGGATTCTCTGTGTGTCAGAATAAATGAGCGTGGACAGGATGGACGTAGGACATCACTGAGGGAGACCCCAAAACCACATGGAAATGTTTATACAGCTTATATATGCCCTCATAACTGATGGATCTCAGCAAGCATACTCATCCATTGCTTTTAAAAATGCTGATAAATCCAAGTCCATGACACATGCTTCTTAGGAAAGCAAGTATTATGGCTTTTTAAAAAACTGAATGAGGAAATGGAAACTTGCAGTCATATTAATCCCCATTTTCAAACCTGGCTGCCACAGCTTGCTTCCCATCTCTGAACATCAGCTCCTAAAGCAGGTGGCAGTTTCACGAGCGTCACGTGTTAACAGTGGCGATCCAGCCTCTTTGTCCAGCCAGTTTTCCTTGGGCCCTAAGTACAAGATGAAAAATCCCAATTTTGTCACATGGGTTCAACCTTACAGCTCAAAAGCAGATGGAAACAGAAGCTGAAGCCCGTGAGTTTGCTCTTTTGTATGGCACTTTTCCATCCACCTTTAATCAACAATGTCTGAGAAATAAGGGCTCAACGAGTATGCAGTCCAGCACTGGCACCATTTCCCAACACTCTATAATCATCCTCAGATTTTTATGGACAGTTTTGTCCCCAGTGATTTTTTTTTCCTTGTCATTTAGTGCCACTATTTCAGATTTCCTCTTGCTGAACTGCTGGAGTGTCATCAGTGCATCTATATAGAGTATGAGAATATATTTGGAAAGCTTATTTCCAAGGGCCATTGGAGATGACTAACATTTTTACACTGCACAAAAGAAGAGAAAATAAATTTAGGAGTAGCAAATAGAGGCACTGTGTTATTTCCTTCCCTGTAAATAAATAACTGTAACACTTATATTCCAATCATGGAGATGGGTATCCAACATCTTTGTGGGAAAGGCACATTTCAAACAGCCATAAATGTTCACCCAGGACATTGACAACGAAGGCTTAAGACAGCACGAATTATAGGGAACATGAAAGAAGCCCTGCTTCCCTTGAAGACACCACCTGTTTAAGCACCTGGGAAAAATCATTCATAGCACTTTACCACTACACAGACAATAAAGATCCTATGGAAATGTCTTTGTTTAAAATGAACATCTACAACCCAGATTTCATAGAAGTGCATGTAAATCCTAACTGATGCAACAAATGCAAAATGATGTCTTCAAACTCATGGGCCCTGCACGTCAGGCTCCAGCACAAGTCAAACCATTTCAGCTTTAGAATCTCATGTTTTAGGAGCTGAGACCAGAATTTCCTTCCTTCTAATCTTCATTCTGAGTTGTTTCACCTCAGTACATATTTATATAATGAACTTTTCCCTGTACAGAACTGCCCTCCTCAGCTGAATACCTATTAACTGCAAAATGGGAGCAGAATCCATTGGCATTCATCCTAATGCCACTACTCGGTTCTGTGTCCTTGCCCAAGTCACTAGAGAGCTGATCCTGTAAGAGCAACCCAAACCTCTGTAGCTGGCCCCCCTGCAGATGGATATTCTCTATATGCACCAGGGAAAGGGGAACAGGCGACAGACATCAATTGCATGAGGACCCACAGGAAACACGTTCAAGCCGTCATTTCTCGGCACTCTGCCTGATTTACCTATCTGCAGGATGGCCGCCGTAGTATTTCACATCAGGCTTGATCACAGTTATAATTTAAAAGCCTTATGATGCTTCCACAGAAGTTTAAAATATTATGTTTAACAACTACTGCATAATTTAATTTTGAACTATAAATTTTACAGTTACCTTACACTGGCTTGATTTGTTTCTGAGTCCTGTTGAAGCTCTTCTGAAACCAATTAATGAGTGGTGTTCCCCAGCAACCTCACAGTGACTCTTGTGTTGCTGGCACCTTTTGTGAATAAACATTTCACCAAGATTGAGAAAGTTTTCAGGTGTACTTGGTCTAAGTCACTGCATGGCAGATGCATCCCACTGTCCAGATGTGATTGGAAGGTGTCCTGCTGCAGAGGACTGCACACTCCTTAGGTGTAAAGCACTCTGGTGGTCCTAAGCTGCAGGAAGAATGGAGACAAGGCCCTTTTAGCCCTACCCTGAATCATTTTAGCATCCAACTAGATTTTTTTGCTTATACACAGGGAGCAGCACTGTGTGGTCAAATATGAGTAAAGACTTCTTGTCTGCTTTACAGCCATCATGATAGCACCTTAGCCCTTACCATGCAGCATGCGATGGCACTACAGTGGAGTTCACACTTTCTGTAACATTTCTTTTTAGTCACGTAGGAAGCCTGATAACTTTTCTCTGCTTTCTAAGCTGAGGAAAATACCAGGAACTGTCCTCTCCCCACCCCCACTTCCTTTAGAGAAACCCCAACAGCCTTCACAGAAATAGGAAATGACTGTTACCTTCAGGTTTGTGGGTTTTTAGGTTATAGTCTTCTTTCTTTTCTGTTTGAAAAGTTGACTCTTCCTTCCATTTCTCTCTGTTTGCCTCTGTCTTCCAACTCTATTTGAATTGAATCTCCCTCTTATTTTTGGTCCCACTTCTAACTCGGAGTGCTTCAGGCACGATGAAAGAGATGCCAACAGCTAAGGCCTTAAAAGAGCCAAAGGAATGAGTACAGTCAAATTTGGGTATTTTTATTACAAGAGAAATTCTCTATCATACCCCCCTCAAACATTGCTTCTCCCGAAGGAGTAAAGCTGGTGAAGGGACAAGGAAGATCTTTCTCCTGGCTAGAGGAAAATTCTGGCTTTGAGAACAGGGTGAGTGGGTTTGTGGTGGGGTGAGGATTCTGTCCCTGGTTTGCTGGAGTGTGCATGGACATCACAGGCTCACAGAGCTCTTGCTACCAAAGTTGCTCCCTGGCCATGTTATAAAGGAGGACTGTGTGGCATCACCACAGCGATATTCACAGGGTTAGACTGCTTATACAAGGAGAAAGTCACTGTTCACAGTGGCTGCTGTCATGATTTTACACCATGGAAAAGGGTCTAAGAAGAGAAATTAAGACATAAAAAGTGGCAGCATTTTGAGGGTTTTTTTTGTTACTTTTTTCACAGAGTAAAAATAAGTCCTTAAAAAACTATCTAACAAATCATGCAGCTTTTTAGTATTACTTGCAGTGCTTTATGTGGAAGATTTTCCTAGTATTTGGTTGAGGATACAATCTGCCAAGGCAACTCTTGTGGCTGGTTATTTTTCCAAGTGAATGAAAACACAGATAGAAGAAGTTACTGCAACCACTGCTGCCTCATTTACCTCTGCAGTCGGGTTGCAACTGGGACGAGTGCTCAGTTTTATACAGGAAATACAATTGCAGGTGCAAAACGTCAAGCTCATGTTTACACCCACCAGCGGGAGGCTCACCTTCTTAAATGCATCTGTCTATGTGCAAAGCACTGTAGAAATTGCCATAATAATGATACCTTCTTCGGTGCATACATGAATATTACAATGTCCCTTCTGCAGAGGAGAAAGTTAGTGCAGGAGTAAAAGTACACAACGTCAGGTCACAGCCACAGAACAAAAATGCCAGGGTTTTCAGGAGTTCCTGCTCCTGAAGACCAAGTCTGCTCCTCCATTTTACCTCGCTTTTAAAAATAATTAGAAGCATTGAGAAACTTTATAAAAACCCACAAGAAGCTTTAGAGAATCTACTTCATATTTGTTTGTTCTGCAGTCGCCAGAAGGTCTTTCGGTCTCCTTGTCATTTTGCACTATATGACCTAAGTAACACTGATATTTATTGCTCATTTTCATTTAGCTCTTTGAAGACCAATCCACTTAATGATCAGAAACCTCACACAATTTAGCAGATAACATCACTGCAGAGACTTGTTGGGAAGCTTTAATAAGTAAAATGAATACTAAGTGGTGGGCTGGGGTGATTGCTGTGTTTTAATCCTAGATGATAAGAATCAGAGTCATACCTGCCCATTCTTGCTCTGCGATTACAAAGACAGAGTAGTCCAAGTGGACACAAATTCTTGGGGATGTTGTTATAGTGACTACCTCAAGCACTTGTAAGACACACATTACGATAATAATGCCTGCCCTTAGTGACACTTGTATTTACCCACAGTTTCTCATGCACTAGGTGAATCCTGTTACCTCTGATCTGCAGATGGGAAAACCACTGTGACCCCAGTCCCAGCAACCCTCAGCCAGCCCCAGGCAGGCAGGGCACACACTGCCAGCCAGCCTAGCACTAGTACCCTCCCTCCATCCTCCCCCAGCACCAGCTCAGGGACTGGAACACTTAAGAGCAGGTAATTGCATCGGCCACAGTCGGTAGGTAGCTGGCACAGGAGCTACAGGAACCTGAACAAGGGTGGCTTTCCTGGATACAAAATTCTTAAAGTATAAAAGGGAGTATCATGGAGTAAAAAAGGGAGTATAAGAGAGTATTGTCTGCACACACAGGCAGTGAAACTCAGTAATTTGTTCGAGGTCACACAGGAAATCTTTAGGGGAGCAAAGAGGAGAATCTGGTTCCTCCTAGTCCTTAGTTCATGCCCCAACAGCTGGACGTGGCTCTGTGACATATGGAACTACGCCTTTAGTCCCACTGCAAAATGCTTCAGATTACAAACTTCCTACTGTCCTCCGAGAGTGTTTTATTTGTGGAAACTTTAAAAAAACAGTCTCTGTATAATAACCACGGAAAGTTGTTTTCTTGTTAAATTGTAAATAAAGCAGTATTTATATTATTGTTACAATTTCTCTGGTCCTCAGTGACAGGGTGACCCCCGTTGGTGCACGGAAATGGAGCAATTAATGAGTAATGGACCATTTCCTGATATACATATGCTGCAGCCCATCTTTTGTTCTCAGATCTTCAGGGACTATCTCTTATCACAGGTCTTTTCCCCTATGGAGAAACACTTGGAGGTTGATTTAGGTAACACAGCAATGGGTAATTTTCAAAGTCAACTTAAAGAGTGTTTTCAGCAGTTTTGAGTATGCCATTAGTGGATGACTGCATAGGTAAATGATTTGACTCACCCTCAAGGAGTTTTAGGGCTAGAAATTCTTAGGTTTCAGACCTCTTGTCATGAAATGAAGCAATAGACACCACCGCCTCATTGTCATGAGCACCTCCAAGTCTCATCTGAAACCACCAGGTGCTGTTCTGTAACCTGCGGTCTTTGCTGGAAATATCACTTTGAGAGCTACATTATAATTCGTGACCTATCAGAAAAGGCCAAATCCTAGGCATTTTTTTGGTTTTGGGGATGTTCACCTTTTATATACAAACAGATGGCACAGGAACAACAGGTCTCTGTGCATGAGGCAGGGGCTTGTGGATGTGCAGCTCTCCAGCGAGCATAAACCAAAGTAAAACCAGATTGAAAACTTTCATTACCCAGCAATGCAAGTCACAACAGCAGGGTTAAATCTGTTTCTATTTAGACAATATCTGGAACAGCTTTTTATTATACAGCCTGTAAAGCACTGCCTGTGCATGGGTGGAAAGTACATTGTCTCCTTAAATAAAGAACTGGGGCAGGATTGTTTGGCACTTTCTTTTTTTCTCCTTCTTTTTTCTTTAACCATAAATACAAAGTAACCATTTCTCCATAACATTGAACTCTTTGTGGCCTTCCTAGAAACAATAAAAGTATCCAAAAATAAACATCTACTTAGAATAAATATTAACTCAGAGACCTTTAAAATATGAAGAAAACAGTCTCCGCAATATCATCTGTTCCCTGATAATGCAAAAGCCACCCCATTGGGGTTTAAAACTGAGGGATTTCAAGGCTTCAGGGTGTCTTATGATGCTCGCTCTGAGCAGGCTGAATGCCAGGCTTTGTGAATGGCTCTGTCTTAAAAGACAAAGCCCTAATCGCTTTCAACATTTCTAATTCTTCACATTCCTTCCTAGCAAAATAACTGCCTGCCTTATAATGGCAGAAACATTTGGAGACTAAAAGAAACAAACAAAAAATAATCAATTTTCAAGGTCCACTTGCAGACAGAGGAACTGTTTATGAAACGTTTACTGTTCAGTTGCAGGAGAAAATCTCATCTTAATACCAAACAGGGAAGCATGGAAATATTGGAAACATTTTTTTTGGAAGGTGGGTGTGGGCACAGAAACTCCTTCTCTACAATTCAGATGATAGACTTTTCCAGCAAGTAGATCCCACCCATGCCTCACCCAAGGAAACAGGAATTTTCAGCTCTGTGGAGCGAGGAGTGGATGCTACCAGCTCTCACAAAAAGCAGAACATGTTTGCTGCACTCAAAGGGGTCAGTTTGGCTTGTAAAAACACCCCTGGCTGCAAACTGGCCAACCCCCAACTGCATGAGCAGGGCTCACCCGCCTGTCCAAGTGCTTCTCCCAGGCCACTTTTGGTTTCTGAAGCAAAAATCTCCTGCTGCATTCTGACTCACCGTATTTTACAGATTTCCCACTGACAGAGGACAAGAAACTGAATTTTCAAGCCAATCTTTCTACATAAGGCCCATTCTCAGCTTTCCTCTACATTTTGCATAAAACTTGGCACAGTCCTTGCAACAGCAGCTCGTTCACATGGCCCCCACTCCGCTCCCAGCTCCACACACCCTGTGCTCCACATCACAAAGACCAACACAACGCTTCCAACTCAAACCTCATGGATTTATCAGACTCTACTGACCATACTTCTCATCATAGCCAGTCATTTCTTTAAAATGATCTATCTCCTGGCCATGAGGTTACAGACAGGGTATTTTGTTAGCCTTATCACCTCTTGGATCTGATTTTGATCTTTATCTTCCATGGTAATATTCTAAGAATTAAAACAAAAAACACGACAGCTTTTATTGCCTTAATTTAAAAATAAGACTTGCTTTTCAATTCCAGTTAAATAATTCATTTAAATCTTGCCAGAAATGCTGAAAAACTAATGTGTACAGATAGAAGCAACCTTTCTAAAAATATGAATGGAAAACATCCAGTCTTTCCTGTTATGTTTATAGCTTCTCCCTTACAGCATAACATTAAAATTGCCAGCTCTCATGTGGTATAATTTGGTTACATCCCCTAAAGACACATGAAAGTAGTCCCAAAAGAACTAGTTACTTCAGTGAGAATAGAAGGTGCTGAGTACATCACTCAGGAACATTCATTTTTTGGTCTTTAGTGGGTGGGAATACTGGTTTATTGCCTGAATCTCCCCAGACCTCCCTTCCATACACATCAAGAAGTAGCCAGGTGGCTGGCCCAGCTCATATGCCACTCTTACACAGCAGTTTCATGTATCTAGGTCTTGGGGACCTTCACCCTTGCACACAGAGGAAATAAGCCATGAGAGCAAAACGTAGCTGTCTTGAGACCAGCTATGAGGTGAGAGGACTTGCACAAATGTAGTCAGTACCTCCATGAGTAAGCGAAAACCAGTGCTCAGCTCTTCTGTCTCAGGCAGCTGCATGGAAACCACAATGTTCCTCTTACTATTCCCAACCTGATGAGCAAAAAGCCTTCAACAGTGGCCTAGCTCTGCTGCCCTTGGGGCCAATCCCAAAACGAGTGATGTTTGCTTGCTGTCTCTGGAAAACTTGATCTGCTGAAGACTTGCTCGTGCATTTTCCCTGTCCACATTCAGCTCCTTGCTGTCCCTCTGTCCCTGGCTTAGGAAGAGCTGGGTTCTGCTGCTGCTGTAGGTTTATGTTACCCAACTTGGTTGTGGGCAGCAATTTCTGATGCGCAACAACAGGAAGAGGCCAGAGTAAACACATTAAACATCTTAAATTTGTAAGTAAGTGCACAAGCTATTAGGGCTCGATATAGTGCAACAGATAAGTTCAGTGCTTGACTTTAAACATACAAATAATACCACTGAATTCACTTTAACATAATTATGTTGCGTGCTTAACATTAAGCTTATGTTTAAGTGCCTGACTGATTAATTCTCTCCCTGTGTACTTTAACTCAAGTTTGTTTGGGGTCACTGATGGCATCTTACACTGGACACGAGTGCACAGCTTCTCTAAAACAATATACTGGAACCAGTTTTCACACACTGGGAAGCTGACAGGTAAGTGAGGATTTGTTTTCCCATGAAATATGACCCTCAATTCCTATCACTACATTCGCGGACAGTTTATCATCCAAGAAGCTGATCCTGCAGTTCTCAAGATACCACCATTTCTGGATGTCACCTTAGTGCTGCCAGGGTATGGGCAGCATTACCAGCCCTTAATGGAGAGGAATATACAATAAGTACACTTCTGAAAATTTGTGTACGGTCTTGCTACAGTTGTTAAACCAAACAGTCAGAGCTAAAAGAGTCATTTTGTCTTGCTGGGTATTACACATTACACTTTCATGATCTTCACATTTTAGTGGTAAGATTTTGTCAGCTTCATAAATTGGTCCATCGTGGGTAGGCAGAAGACTTGTAGAAAGCAGAAGCTCTTTTGTATTGTCTTCAGGCTTTTGCTTTGAAATCACTCCCCTATGTATATCTGTACAACTTTCAAACGGGATGTGGTAGGGGAGAGGTTGTGCTTTACAGATTTACTCTACAATGAGAAGTTAAGGAATTAATTCTCAGTGCAATCACTTGGGCTTCACTGGGTTGTACTGCCTTGATAGTTTAATATACATCACTTTCACAGTAATTTTCCTTTAAGGTCACGTCACATTTATGAATGTAACAAGCACTGGATTCTAACCACACTTCTCAAATCACCACCACTATGGGATCTGCACAAGTATGAGCAAGGACTGGTTTTTTGACTTGCATTACTCATGCAAGGGAGTAAGGAACTTACCTTCAGCCTGATACAAGTCCCCAGCTCCTGGCCTGATGAACAAATGTCCCATGTCCAGGGATAAGTCCCAACTCTGCCACCTGGCTTGCTGCTATAGATGAACTGATACAGATGAGCTGTAGATTCCATCCCCTTGATGAAGAGAAGAAATTGGAACCCGTACAGTGATTCTCCTCTTGGAACCCGTTACGCAGAGCTCTGTATAATGACACAACCTAATCCTCATCGCCATTTTTGAGGAGGAAGTTATAAAATCCAATAATTAGCTGAAGAAGCTAATTGCCGATATTCTGTTAAATAAAAAGAAAACAAAATGCTTTAATGATCTGTGTTGCACACTGCTCTAAATGTACATTCAAATAAAGCATGTATCTTATTGAACACATCCAATATCGGGCCTTGCAGATTCAGTATAAATAATTAGACCTGTCTCTCATGAGACAAATTATCAGTAGGGAGAGCTTTAAAAATATTTTCTTGTGAAATACAGTGCTATTTCTTTAAATAAAAGGCTCTGGCAGTTCTGTGAGGCAGTTAGCTTAGCACCATTAATACAGAATACAGTCTATCAGCATTTAGTGAACTCTCCATGACCCTGGTGGAAAGTAACTCCTTTAGCTTATACTTATGAAAAATATTATTAAAAAATGCTGTTGAAACGTAAGCATCGTTTATAGTCAATGTTAAACCAGAGTGATATTGCCAGCTCCAGCAAGCATTTCACCAAAGATGGGAACCACTCATTTTCTTTTCTCAGCAATGTAGAGGAACTCTGGAAGCTGGGAATAAGAGCTTCACAAAACATCTCCTCTTGTTTTTCTTTCATTCACTATGCATTTTGCCTTTCAGCGGAAATCTCTCAAAACTGACCTATACAGTAATTTTTTTTAATTCACCTGTTTTGCAACAGAGTACGTCCTGATGTGTCAAGACATGGCCTTTGAAGGTCACAGCTCCTCCCTTGGAGAAGGGCATCTTGGTCAGGAAGGATCTGGGAGAGGAAGTCCAGGGCTGTGTCTGCTCTTCCTGCCTTGCAAAGGAGGAAATTTTAATACTTCTCTGCCAACAAAAGACAGTAACTGACTTCTTTTGGTCATTCAGACACACAGATCTTTGGCTCACTGAACTAACATCAGCAGTACTATCCACAGGATTGTGCCTGTGTGTAATGGCTGTCCACCAAGTAGTACATGAGGTCACATAAAAATATAAGACATTTGAAGAAGCAATTTGAGATGACTTTTTGCCATGGTATGTAGTTACCTAGGTCCAGATTCATAGCACTACAAGTGCCCAACTAAGATGCCTGCACTAGGATATTTGTTACCTTGGGCTTCTTTTAGAGCCAATGGATGGACAGGCACCCACAGATGACAAATGCACTTTCCCGAGGTGCTGCTGGGAGTATCTGTCTCTGCTGACTGAACATATAAGGGAGTTCATGTGCCTAATTTAGGCTCCTAATCTAGACATTTCATTTAATCCAGGTCTTAGTCCAAGCTTTGTCAGTTGTGAACTGAACTCGAGAAGCTCCTGCAAGCTCCTTATTTGTGTAACACTCAGGAAATACATCTGGCGACAGGGGCTGAGCCCTCAGCCCACAGCATCAGTGCTCTTGTGGATCAAGCACACAAGGACTGTCTGAACCCTCTATGTCAGAAAAAGGGGCTTTCCACATTTGGAAGAGGGCCACCACTGGAAGCTGAACCTGGCCAGACCAGTTAGCAACATTTTCATGATAAACAAAGCAGTGCATTGCTTGAGCCACTGGCTGATTATAATAGCTATGAAATTACCCAATTTAGTTCACCACGTCAATAAAATTTATACGAAAATACCACCAGAATCTTGGCTAGCACATGGATAACTGTACAAAAGTTACCCAAGCCAATGTGACAACCATTTAAGAGGACTAACCTCTGTCATACGGTTTTCATTTTATATGCATGCTATACAAACACAACCACCACAAATATGCATTACAGGCTGCCTGGGACTCACTACTGAGGTGAATTAGCACTGTAGTCTGACCTGTTGAAAAGCTTAACCTTTAACCTGCCAGGCAATGGTGGTTGCAATTTGCAAGCCATTCTTGTGTTGAGTGGCTGAAAACATACTTATTTACTTGTGTAAAGCCATAAATGAAATCGGTTGGGTGAGCTCAGCTTACTTCCCAGTTCACAGACCATGTCGCAAAACACTACCACATGTTCAGCGAGTAATTCAGCAAGAGGACTGAATGCTACTGCGCCGTGACCCAAATTCACTCTTCAGAGAAAGAAGAGTTTCTACTAATCTGGAAAGAAAAGAAGAGAATTCAAAGTGACTTCCTTTTTAAATAACTTCCCACTATGCTTCCAAGAAAAAGAAATTCAAAGAAATTGTTTGAAAAGAAGTCATTTACCCTCACAAAAAATCTGCAGAAGCTTATAGCTTGAGAAACTGAAATCCTTGGCGTAACCGCATTGATGTACTTATCATTAGAAGTCTATGTTTCCTCTCACTGCCCACTGGTGAGTCTCAGCTCTGCAGGGCAAAGCATTAATTCACTCTCTTTTCCATCTCATCTGCAAAGGCTGCTAGTAGTGCTATTTAGGATTAACTGTAGAGACGGAGTTGGGAGGAGGATAGAAACATCATTTCCTACTCACAGGTTTTGCAAGATTTATCACTTATCAGTTTTTTGAAAGATGCATCGTTTAGGGATGTGAAGCTCTCCCATGCTAGACCTGCTCTTGTCTATCAAATGAAGCCAAGTCTGTAGATAACCCAGGTTTAGTAAACTGGATGTTTTGTAATGGAGATAGCTGGATAATAACTATTTCTAGATCAAAGTCGGTGACTAGGCGTTGCTCTTGGCGTGTTGGCTTTTCTGTCTGACTGTATAACCACAGGTAGTTGCAAAATTCAGATCAGGATGCAAACTCCGTAATTTGGGAATTGTTTAGTTGCAGAGACCTGGTATGGTTCACCCATGGAGAAGTGAGACAGGAATCAGGATGCTCAGAGCCAGCTCCCTATATGAATTATGGCCAGCCTGACCATGTGTTGTAGTTCTGGTCCATCTTCAATCCCAGTGTGCACACAATCACATCCCAGAGGAGTTTTCTGATCAGCCTAAAGCCAGATTTTGGGGTTGTTTTCCCCTCCCCTGTACTTAGTGTTTGCACAGACAGAAAACATACCTACCACAAAATTCTTTCATTAAAGCAGACACTTCCGATTTTTGTTTTCAGATACTTTGGTTCTTGTTCAAATATCCTCTTTCCTTTTGAGTCCTACAACAATAAAAGGAGACGAAAAAAAGCCTTACAATATATATTTACTATGCTTCAGCAAAGATACAGACAAAAAAGGTTTATTTCTCTCTCACTTCAGAAGCTTTACATTATGCAGAAAAAAGCTTGAAAGCCCTAGATGAGCCAGGAAGGGCTGGGGAGGAATGTGAGGGAAACATCACACTATATATATTGCTGCTCTTCACTGCTTTCATATACATACCATAGGTAGCTGCAGTCCTGCCAGTTTTAAGCTAAAATGGGACACAAATGCTGGGATATATTAAAGAATATGAAAAGATGACACAGCAAGAAACAGGGATAGAAGAGGATGGAGCAGAGCACAGATATACAGGCTTGGTCTACTACAGCCGTAGGCATATTGGAGTGTCCACAGCCCATGCTGGTACTGAGATTCTGCTTTCATTTATTTTCTGAAAAATAATAATTGTAGCAGCAATAATAATAACAATAATAAAAATAGTACCAGCATTTTAGGCTGTGTAAAAACCTACTTTCTGAATATTGGTGAGAAGTGCAAGATTTGTTTTTAGAAGAAATTTTAATGAGAAATCTTGGGTCTAATATTCCATTTTGCAGAAAAACTATCCTTGGATGGGATCCATGTCACATTCTTCCACCATACTTAAAAGTTAGTTTCAGTGGTGAATTTGAAACAATAGTACTGTTAAAGCTAGGGTCGTATTTGCTGATTATGAAGAAAGAAGCAGATTTCCTTCAAAGCAAGGAACCAGTATTCCCCACTGGTTGAGAACTTGCTAGGATAGCTCTGCAGTCAGAGCCTGGCAATAATTACACCTTGGGTTTTGCGGTCATTTTGGATTGGTGTGAACATGATAAATGACACGTTTTAATTTGAACTATTGCTCAGCAGGCCTGTTCAGGTAGGCAATAATTCACTCGAGCAGGCAATAAACCTGAACAGGCAATAGCCCACACTTTGAAGTATGCCAGCCAACTCTTTAGCAACAAAATAAATATGTACATGAACTTCCGCCATAAATTGTCTTTGGTGAGGCAGACCTAGTAAGAGTTTCAGAGCTGGCTTTTCAGGTACTCATGAGGAGCACAATGAGTCAGTGGGCAGATCCTACTGCAGCGTTCATTCTTTAAAGCTGGACCAACAAACTGGTCCAACATCCACTGAAGGTAGCAGGAGTCTTCTGGTCAATGAAGGCAGAGTGACTAAGCCGGCAGGGCAGTTTGGTTCTCTTACTAACATAAGTAAATTGCCTTCCCATGAAACCACAGACTTATAAATGCACCTATTCCTACGCAGTCAACCAAACTGCAAAAAGGCAGCGCCAATGTGCAGAGCAGCTTTGCTACAACTCAGAAGAGATACAGGAGGGTCCAAATTGCTCCAGTTCTCAGTGCTCAAGAAGCTTGCTGGTGAAACCATACTTGCACAGCAGTTTTCTTCACACATTCCTTTAACTGCTTTTGAACAGGGCTGTTTGTCAGACATTACATTACTTTTATATTATAAATACAACATTTTCAATCTTTGGGCAAACACATGCATTGTTTTAGTTACTTAAGCCACTAAATTTTGTGCAAACTACTCCAGGCTTGCTGGTAAGATGTTTCTATCACTGTGGGATGCTGTTGTAAAGGAAAGCAGAGGTGCTGCTTTTGGCTGCTCATTGGTCTTATGTTTATAGGTCGGGACCTATAGTGTTATCACTGATTACCCTAATGCATGTTAACTTTTGATACAAGGGGAAAAATAATTCAGAGAGCAGTATGACCCAAAACAGCTTGTTTGAGGTTGGTGTGTGTGAAACTCTTTTGCCTCCTGCTTTATAATAAACAAGGGAAAGAATTCAAAGTCAGACAAAAAACCAGCAACAGACTGAATGGAAAGAGACAGCTGAGTCCTGACTGTTCTGCTGCCCAAACATGCTTTCACACCAGAGACCCACAGTAGAGGTATTTTGAGACACTTCAGACTCTGAGGCTGTGCCCAGTGCAGGATGATCCCCCACCTGTTTGTGGAATTGTCTCCACCAAATCACCCTGGAGGACAGGGCAGTGCGTGCCACCATCCTCTGGCTGGTGGGATGAATCTTCTTGCAGCAATTCACTGTGCAAGGCATAATGCTGTTTACCTTCTCATTGACAATCATTTACCTTTAGAAATGCAAAGAAAATTAATTTCTGTGCTGGGCTTTGGATCCAGATTTACATTCTTTCCTTGCTTGAAGTTGCCCAGCTCTGTCATTCTGGTTTGATCCACCCCAGGAACAAGATCCAGCAGCTTCCTTCAGATGCGAATCTGGACCTGAAAGCCTTCCTTCTCCCTTCCCACACCATCTGGGAGCTGGGATTTTCCATCTTTTGTTAAAATAGTTACTTACAAAAGGAGGAAAGGGTTGAGGGCAGTTCACCACGTTTATTTCACTTGGTATGTGTTTGCCTTTGCTTTAACACAGGCTGTTTTCATGCCAAATGACAGCTCTATTTGTTCCCCCACCCCCTTTTTTTTGTATAGCTTATGTAGAACATCTGGTTTTAAAAGTGTCGCAATTTCTAAACATATTCTAATGCTCTTGGGATCAGAATATCAACAACTGTCTATTGCGGTAAACCGCATGTCTGGAAAACATTCCTGCAAACTGAGTTCTTAAATAAACATAAAGCATCTATAACACATAATGCAAAACAACATTCACTCGTAAACTCAGTATTTAGAGCAGATGAGGTGCAAAATATGGTTTTTCTGGACTGAGCCATCACGATTACAATAACACTGACGGGCTTTCCGTTGTATACAAGAGAGGGCAGAGGTGTGGCATGCAGATTGGAGCCTTTCCTTAAGTGCTCATTCTGCATTTAAGTCCCATCTTGAGAAATTTTCTTGCTTCAGTCGGAGAAAGGAGACTAGGAGCATGTCCTCTGAAAAATTTCTACTGTTATTAGAAAGTGGGAATCTAAAAAGAAACTGTAAAGGACTGACAAATTAGAAATGCCTGTATCTGATAAGCCCGATCATCTTGTGTAATATCTGCATCTATGCTAATTATCTGCATCCATGTGTCTGAAATCCACAGGCAATTCAGAGATAGCTTAAAGATTAAATAAACTGAATAAGATGGTGAAAGGAAAATTGCAGTAAATTGGTCTGAGTGGGAAGCTTTTGCTATTTTCAATCATTATTATTATTTATAGGGTGTGGAAAGTGGAACCATAAGCAACTTTATAGAGATACACAATCATACTTTAAAAAATAAAATGGCTTCACTTTGAAAATCCTCTCCACGCTGGTTTCAGAAGCATTTGCTCTCCTCTTAATGAGGAATAGTACCAAAGTGAATAATCACTTCAAATCACTTTTTAGGAGTATTGGTGGCTGGAAGTTGGTTGACTGGAAATGGAAATGACAAAAACTCATTAAACTATTGCTAAATGCTATAAATGTATTTTGATTATTTTTCCAGATTGCTATTTCTTAAAAATATTACCTTCTTCCCCCTAAAAAGAGCACCAAATACTTTCTTCCAATTAATTCTTTAATAATTTCCACTCTAAACTTAATGCAAAAATGTTCTATAAGTAGAAAAGATGAATATATACACTTAGGCTAATGTAATTACATCTGAAGGTAACCAAGAAGTGTACTGAATCCACCTCCTGTGGCATCTCAAAGTTAAGGATTATCAAGAGAAAACTGAAAAATTAAGTCAAGCCTTATCATTTCATTCCCTAATATTAAAAAGGGCTGGATCTTTTTTTGATGATTAACATCTGGAGTTATGTAAGGTAAGATAAGGATATTAGAACATCTCACTTCCCTGTATAAAGAAGATCATCTGAACAGTATGGAAATGAGGGACTCCACCCTAACACCCCATTATGCAACCGAGATGATGTTTTGGCCCAAAATCTGCACATATCAGGATGAATGCACCTCCCTTCCATGTTCACCACTGGAAATACGCACCACAGGCTGGACCTAAGTGATTACTGGGGGATGGATCCTGCTTGCTTTGAAGACCTCTTTTGAGGTTGATGGAATATTAGGTATCACAAGGATAAATGCTTAGGTTCTATTTTTTTGCCCCCCTCTTCCATAATAAATTCAAAGTTTTGTATTGCTAGTGTGGGTTACTGGGCTGGTCTGGTGTAACTGAATCTGATTCTCCTTCAAAGCTCAAACAAATGACTTCTAGAAAGCAGAGCCATTTTCAGTTTACTGGAAGTGAGTAAAATTTTAACAAATCAACCAGAGTGAAAAAGGCTGAGCGTTCAGCCGAACATATATCAAGCTTGAAACAACTGTGCTCTAATGCAAAGCAGATTTGTGTCAACCTGCAGGGACTTCTCAGTCATGGCACTCCCTCGGGATTCACCAGTGTGGTGTGGTTTGGGACAACCAAGCAGTTTAGCCTCTCACTCCTGCGAGTGATGCTGGAGGAGCCGCGCTGTTATCAATGACAATTACATACCCATACAAAACAACTGCTTTTTGCCAAGTCTAATCACTATACTATGCACCTCACCTTCTTGAATGAGAGGTCCTCATTCAAGCATGTAGTTTGTTCAAACGCACATGCTGCATTCATTATAGCTGAATATTAACAAACACCTTGAATTCTTGAAGCATTATTGGTATCAGGTCTCTCGGCTGCTGCTAGGACAGAATGCCTTATGGGAAGCCTGATGCCCAGCCAGGACTCAGGTTACAAAGCATACACATCTTTCTTTCGATATATTGAAGAATCCACTCAACCTCACATATCATCAAAACACTTCCTAAACATACGTGTTTTTGCAAAATATTTATGTTGTGATTGCAATGACTCTGGAAAACTCTGGCTTACCTTTCCCAGAAGCTGGAAAACAGGGATTACTATACTGAAGGTTTTAAAAGGCATAATTGATTCATAATATTATTTTTTTTATCAGGCTTCGAGCAGTTTTGATTAAAACCTGTAAGAAAACACAGAATAAGCTCACACAAGGTCAGTTTAGAGATTAGGTCGTATTGTGTCATCCTGCTCACCATGTGCTTGAGGTAATGACTAGAGTGTTACCACAAACTCATAACTAGTTGCATTTTCCATGAATCTGATCTATCCCTATGTTTGCATGACCTTCATCACTTAAATATTTGAAAACTGCAAATTGTTGTGTCTCATCACATAACTTTCCTGTGGAGCACAAAAAAGTTTTCCATATTTTTAAAGGCTGTCAAACTGTCGTAAGGGGTAAATAAAGTCATAAAGGAAGTCTGTGGTTGTGTGACAGCAGAAGGTGGATTGTGTGAATACCAGTTCAACCTCCTGCCTCTGAGATTGCCCTTGCTCTACACATAAAATAAAACAAAACTGCATTTGAGAGACTCTAATTATATTAATATATTTCTCAAAGTTGCATCCAGTATTAAATTGCATTTCTTCAAATACTGAGTTTGTTCCAAGTATTATGTCTTTGGCATCTTTCATTGAGTAAACTGGCAATAAATGTTTCTGTTATTATTGAGGTGTAATATTTACTATTTATTCTACAGGGTCATGGTCATAGACCTCTCACACAACCTGAGGCCAGGGTTCTCCCCAGTTTCTGTTCCATTCTGTTGCAATTAATTCCCCTGACCTCAAGGAGTACCTTGCAGCCTCTACAGAGATACCCAGCTGGGCCACCAGAGATCTCTCTGGGGTAGCTGTAACCTTCTGAAATAACTATGAGAACACTCAAATGAGACACCCCTCGTGTGTCCCTAAAAGGAAGGGGACAGCACTTTTGAAGAGTTCAGGTGTTTGTCACCATGTAAATTCTGCAGTGGAAAGTCTCTTATCCAATTTCCCAGTGTCACTTCAGAGTTTTCATTTAAACACAAACCACAACATATAAAAACTGGCTAGGATCAACCCCAGCTCTGCTATTTAACTGAAATACATCTTGAGATATAAGTGAGCAGCAGAGGTGGTACTTTAAAGAAACCAAGCCGTGGATTTGGGATAGGATTACGCACAAATATCCTTCTGTTTCTATAAATATTGACAAAAGGAAGCAGGAAGATAGGTCTGTCCATAAATAGGAGGTCTATTAACCATAATGCTGGTCTATTTGAATGATAGTTTTATCTTTGTATTAAAACAAAAAGGGTAAGGCTAAATATTACCTTTTTTATACTGATAGTTCCAAACCTCATAAAATATTAGTAGCTGTATCAGCTATAAAAATTAAGCTCCAGATCCTTCAGTGTTGCACTCTTTGATTTTATTTTAACACCAGTTTTTCAGTTGTCTGTGTGTGTACATGTACGTCTGTGTGCGTGCGTGTGTGTGCACACGCACACGTCCCTGCCTTCCTAAGCTGTTCAGCTGGTGATGAATAGGCTTATAATTGCTCAGTAAGGCTGTATGGGAGGGTTTACAAGTGGCACTCCTGATTCCTTTACATCAGAGGTCACTATTGTACAGCAAGATCCTGATAGGAGATAGTGATAACATGATGGAAAAAAACAACCAAACCCATACCAGAAGAAAACTCTGGGTTTGATGGCGTGGATTATTCTCCAGTTAAATAACCTTCTAGGCACAGAACTCTGTCAGGCATCTCAGTCCAAAACTGCCCTTTTAAAATGTTTGGGAGCCAATATAAACACTAAACTCAGTACGATGTTTGCATTCACTTACCCAATTTAACTTTTATTAACAATTAATCCATCAAATTTCAATGCCTATAAAATCCCCCAAGTCACAAGCTCCTCTGGATCTTGAAAACAAAAATTGCAATTACTGGCACTGTGTTTTGATGCAGAATCAGATTTAAACTGGGTTTTACAAACTGAAGAATTATCTGCATTTCTACTGTCTAAAGGCATCAGATTCCCTTAAAGCTCATATACAGTGTACATACATAGGAACTATAGGAGGCAGCTAGTACATATGGAACAGATAAAGGCCACATAGTTTATTGAACCTTGTGGCCTGCTGATGTAACAAAATAAGCTTTGCAATGAGCAGTCAGATCTTAACATCAGCTCGCTCCTTTGCGAGAGCGTAATAGATGATAGCTCTCAGAGGGCCAGATTTGGATCCCCATATCTATCAGGAGTTTTACTCCAGGCTCTGGCCCTCAGTATGCTGAATGAGGGATTTAGAAACATTCATTTGTAATATTTTCTCTTCTCTGAGCAAAGTGTGGTGAGAGGCAGCTGGAAGGTTTCGTGTTCCAGCAGTTGAAGGGAAAGAGATCCTGAGACCAGCTACATAAAATCTTTTCAGTACTGATGAGTCCTTCTCTTTCAAGCAGGTAAACAGCTCTTTGTCAGAATCAAAGCAATTGGACTGAACTGTCTCACCCCTTGCTAAAATTTTAACCCAACTAGAGGAGTCACAGCAAGAAACGTGTACCATTGCCTTTACCCGCTAGCAGCAAGGAGTCCATTGCTCTTGAGAGATATCCCATTTTCTTTCATTTTCTGTGCTCTCTTTATTTTTTTCTTTTCTTTTTCTTTTTTTTTTTTTTTTTTAAACTCAACCTTCCCAGGATTCAAAATCTAATCACTCTGGGACCATTAATAATGAAATCAGCCCATGAGAGTCTGGTGTAAGGAGAAAGTTCTCATACACCTTAAACCAGGTGCTAATGGAAATACCCTAAATGCTGATTAGGACCACAGTGCAGCAAGGTTTTGAGGGAAAGTCTAAAGGTATCTCAAGAAGCCAAAGAGTTGTTCCTGTGTGTCTGAGGACTGTCACCTCTGCAGCTGGAGTGAATTCAGCCTCCAAGAGCACAATCACAACGCTTGTGCCCTAAGGAAATGTTATCCCTGTGTGCCCATGTTCTCTCTGTGTCTGCTCAGAGACGCTCCTGATGATAAACTGTGGCTGTGGCAGTGAGTTTTGGCTTGTAAGGACTGCTTGTTTGCTGGTAGCACATCTGTTAACACAGAGTTTGTTGCTTGAGGAGACATTTTCTGAATGTAGACTATGGAGCTGTGAGAAGAACAGATGACTATTTGTTCTGTGTTTCCAGCAGCTCCCCGTGCATGCTTTTCTTTCTATGTTTGTTTCCATTCTTCAGTTGGTAATAACTGATACCTTCAAACCTCAGTTTCTAGGAAAATTTAGGCTGGAAGCAAACCCTCGAGAAATACTATTTCATTGCAGCATCTCAGAGGCCTAGCCTGTATTCTCTCCCACAGGCCACCTACATCCTCCTTGACATAGAAAAGAGCAGGTTCTTGCTATACAAATCCTTTTACAAATGTGCATTCATCAAACATCCATCTTCTCTTCAGTGAAGAACAGAGCACATTCCTAACCTGTTCCAGCTCTGAAAATGTACTTTGGTTCTCTAGACCATGCTCATACATCCATACTGCCCACTGAAACAAAGTGACCAAAACACAGGACAAATTATATCGAAGTACATTTGATTCCGTTCATAAAATAGCAGGTATCTACAAAGAGCACCTTCTAATGTCCTGTTTTCAGGAATCTGCAGGGAGTGAGAACTGCCTTTCAAGATTATTCACAAAATGAAAGCTCTGAAAAACTTGCAAACACTAAAATTGATGTAGATGGCTCTTGTGGGTAGATAACTACAAGAGAAAAAGACAGCAGCTCACTGGCAGTCACCTAAGGTAAGCAGGGCTGAATGAAAAGGATTCCCAGTCCTGGCAGCCAAATAAATACAATGAGTCAAACAAGATCTAATGTAGCTCAGGAGTCAGGCAGGTCAGTCTCAAGCCCAGATGAGAAAGAAGAGGGTCATGGTCACCAGTGGCATAAGCAGATAAGAAGATCCAACACCAGCATGGAGACATGTCCCCACTGAGCAAACAGAGGAAGGTCACACAGCTCACAGCTCTCCTGCAGCTCGCAGGAAAGCTGCCTCAGAGCCCTAGACTGGCAAAGAAACCACCGAAGCCCTGTGGAAAAGATTATTGCCTGGTGGTATTCTTCAAATTATCTTCAAAATGTTCTCTTATCCCGACAAACTGAGAAGAAAATTTGATCTTTTGCCTACAAAGACAAAAGAGGAGCAAACATTCACAATACAATAATGTGTTGATTCACAAATAATAGGAACTTGAGCTCATTTTCCACCTCCCTAACATTTTCTGCACTGTGTGGGTAGCAGTCAAGAGCCAATTGTTTCTAAGGTCATTGTATCTGCTTTGGTTTAGGAGATAAGACTTAAACACTTCTGGATCAACTATTATTTTTATCTGTTGTGGTTTTTTTTTTCTCCAATAACATATGACCTATGAAAACGTCTTCCTAGGAACGGTTGAGATAGACACACAGCCATAAAGCTTTCTTAAGAGCTTGTGGTCTAACCACGGGGAGCATTGGTTCAGTCCTGCTTACCTTTTATCTTCGAAAGGTTAATACACTTCATTCCATTTTGCTCATTATGTTGTGGACCTCTTAAAGGGAAATCTAAAAGCAAAAGTCCTTTGTAATTCTTGCTCCTAGAATGTAATTTTCCTTGGGCAGATCTCAGCATAATTCTTCACATGGGAGAAATGAAGATTTATCCTCAGGGAACAGATACCATGAAAAAAAGACCTACAAGAGAATTCTCAGTTTTCAAAGGCTTACCATTATATATTTGATTTAAAAAATATCTGATCCTCCATACAATAGTTCATACGCTTTTTAATGAGGTTATAGATTTGCCACAGAGCCCTGCAATGACACACTCCCTATTAAGCCTTCATTCTACATCCTGTTCTCTACTTCCATGGCTCCCCCAGATTTGCATTTCAGTGATGCACTTTAGGATCCTCAAGACGAAGCACACAACTGAAATGTTAAAATAGTTTCACAGTCTTTATGTAATATTTTTTTTACCATTAAAGGATAGGAATTATTAGAGAAGTTTGCAACCTACCACGTAAGAAAACAATTATTTAGATAAAGGAGACCTGCACGGCTTATTTATTTCTTGTTCTTCAACCTATTACATGACATCATTTTAATATAAAAGTACTTTGTAATTATGATCCCTTTACTGATAGTTCTTTGTTGTGCACCACTGGATCTTCCTTATCTGAACCCAGAGATCTTTTTAGAGATTTTTGTACTCATACCTTAATGAAGTCCCACAGAAGTCTTTCAACCTTCCCAATCCCTTGCTTTGCTTTGGTGTGTTCAGTGCAGCATTTTCTCTAGTTTCCACATTTTAAGCTTTAATCTTTGCCTAGAGGGCAGCAAAACAGCATCTCTGGAGGACTCTTAATACCTAAATTTGCTTCCCTATTCAGTGAAGGACCATGGCCTCTTTTGCAGTATTTCTAACGCTGCGCTGGAAGGTACAGCCAAAACGTAACCAATCTTGGCCAGCGTGGCTTGGCACAGGCACAGCGTGGTTAGCCCTGTCTGTCTCCCCACTGACCTAACAAACCAAGCTGGAACCTGCCAGGAAAGAGCCTCCACTAGCCATCCCTGAAGAGTTTTGTCAAACCTGCCGCCAGCGACCCACCAGCTATGAGGTAGTGTCTCTGACTGCTGGGCTGGAGATTGCAGGACTAACTCAATTATTTAATGACGGGGGAGACATTACTGCTGAGACAAGAACTTGCAGCTCTAGTTTCTGGGCCTAAATGGGGACTGTGAAGAAACGCTGGAAGCAAGACAAGGGCACACTGTTCAGTTGCAAAACGTCAACGTCTGTAAGATTTTCTTCCAGTGAGGTATGCAGCAGAGACGCTGCTCCGTGGATCAGGAGTCACCTGGCTAGTGGAACTAGATCACAGATAGGCAAGCAGCCTGGGTGCTCTCTTCTTTTTAACTAAAAAAAACCCAACATTAATTCAAAACCAAACAATATCCAGAAATATATCTCCAGATCTCTCAAAGCCCTTATGAAAGACACATGTCCAATGGGACTTACCCCTCCACCACCCATCAAAGTATTTGAATTCCACCAGAAAACACACTTGAAGCAGAAGTGAAGTATTTCCTAGATTAGAGCAGATAACACTGAAGTCAAAAATGTTGGAGTCAATGGTAACAGGAATGTCCCCAGCAAAGAAAAATATCTGAATAACTGAGCAGCAGGGCTGATAAATCTGGCTTCTCATGACTTTGTAGGTCTTGACTGGCTCCTCTGATACCTCGTGAGGGCTACTGCTGTATTTTCATCCCCTAAAGAAGATGTGACAGAGACCTTTCTCCTCTACCTTGATATTTTCATAAACCTGGACAGACACATTTTTTCCTGTGGCATCCCCTTTTTTTGTCTTCTGTTAAAATTTACCAAAAAGTATTAAAAGTTGGCTAGAAAAGCTAAAGATGGACAGAAATAGGATACGATAATAGCCTCTCCCCTCTAGAAAATGAGAAGATGTGCCAGAAAAAAGTAATTACAATTTAAGTTAGCTATTTGGAGATGTGAGGGCAGAACTCATGCAGGAGTGTCATACCCTCGGTGTTTGGAATTACTTAATCTTGCTGGGAGACAGTAACAAAAACAATAATATTAATAAAAACTCACAGCTAGGGCCAGTCCCTAGCAGATATTTGCAAATGTTTTCAAGTGTCAGTGCAGAAGGGACAAATAATGTCTGCTCGTAGCCAGTGACCACTTTCTATCTAGCATCGCCTCTGCCTTGTTTCTTGTGCACAGGTCTGGTTATGGTGAGCCACAAACCATTTTGATTTTCCTTGGGGATGCTTGAACCCCCTCAAAAAGCATCAAAAGCTATCGGAAACCTCAACCAAAATTTACTGGAATTTGAAATTTGCCTGAACTGGTTAACTGGTTTGTCTGAGGTCTCTTCATACACTGATACTCAAAATTCATGGCACACTCATACCCCTCTCACAGGTTGCTCTGAATAACAGACACAACCTCCCCTTTTATCTCTGGCAAAAATGGAGAAGCAAAGCAAGATGGTTTGTAAAAAGCATTTTATATGCAAAACAGATTAGAACATTAGTGGTGTAATAAAGTAAATAAGATGGCAATTGACCTGAGACATGTGGGGTTTACCCCAATTTTTTGTTTATAGTTGAAGGTCGTAAGCTATACAAACCTCTATTGATCAGAGTCCTCTTTGTTTAAACAGAACCTACTGTATTTATTTGTGCTGTTCCTCTAAAGTCAAACAAAAGGGGACAGTTTTAAGTAAATCTCTGCATGACACTGCTGCCATGTGGTTCATTCACTCAGTATACAGATGTTTTCAATCTGTACAGTTTGTCTTTCATATCCATATGAGATGAAGCAGGCTTGATTTAGGCTGGGAAGGATGCCAAAGAGAGAAGATACATCATTAACCCTTAATAAACGACTTATGAAGCATCCCTGGTTTATTCATTAAAAGGACTCCACGAAGGATTACCATAACACCTTCTGAGTGGTAAGAACCCTTTACTTGTCTGTAATATTATGCGACAGGTATTTCTATGGAAAACAAAATGCTTGGTGAGGGAGATCCTCCCCTTTCATTCCTTTGCACACTAACATACAGGATAAAAATAAGCATCTACCCAAGCTTAGCATTCAGATAACGAACATTGCCAAGAATTAGAATGACAGAATTCATTTGGGTGTTGCATTGCAACTGGCGCGCTGTGAAATCAGGACCCTGTGTCCTAGGGCATCACAAGAGTCTACAGAATTGGTTCTTGCTTTACCACCTTAGTACATACCACGTGCATATACTTAATACATACTATAGGCATTTACTCAATAGACACTACATGTAAGACACAAGATGGTGTCTCTTGTTAAATGCCTGTGGAACTTAAGCAGCAGATTAAGAGACTTTCCCAAGATCGTGTGAAAAGGATGTAGCAGAGTCAGGAACCGAACCAAGTTGCCCCAAAACGCAGGCCAAGGAGTTCCTCACACAACCAACCCTTCTATATTATTTCCCCTCTACTTTCCTATGCATCCTTTTCTCCTAACAAACTATTACAGCTCTTGACAAACATTAGATATGTGTTATGAGCAGCACTGGGCTCATTCTGGATACAGGAATATTAGAATCAGCTACTGGCTTGGAAGCAATCGGGGAAGAAAAGGACACAGCTTTTTCTTCAGACAGTTTATAGGGCTTTGCATGTTGAGTCTATTCTTACTGTATTATTCAGCAATCTGTTGCATCACTACAAAAAAGAAACTGATCTAATGCAACTAATAAAAAAAAAATCTCATTCAATCATTTTCTTCCTTTATTAAAACATGCAAAACACAATAGTTATTTTAAACCCGCTGTGCCAATAGTAACATCTCTGGATTTTAGCAGGGAGCAGTGTGGCTTGGCAAATAAAATTTAAAAATCAGAACTGATTTGTTTTTTCCTTCTGCTGCAGCTCAGTTAGAAAGCAGAAACTCGCCACACTGCTTAGCTTCAAAAATTCAGAATAGAAGGCCACTGCCTCAGAAGTGTGGGCTGAAAAGCTTGCTCCCTGCTACGAAGCCTTGTCCCTACAGATTTTATAGCCACTTCTGTGCAGTTAGGAGGACAAAAAGCCTAAAGTTGGAAGATATTCTGCCCCATTTCAGGATGTATTTGAAGAAGAGGCTATACATAGTCACATGTACGTTCAATTATTCATTTTCCAGGAGGTGCTTGAGTCAGGGAGAGCAGGCTCAGCACATACCATAAAAATACTTCTGCTCCTTATTCTCCAGATCTGCACTACAGGTCAAACAAGCTACACTCAGTCATGGGACATTAAGTCCCTGGATCTTGAACTCCAGCTGACTGCCTCACCCAAGCTTTTGGGCAAAATGAGCATCTCCCCAGCCTAGATGCTAAGCGAAGAAGTCAGCAGGTCAGGCTTCTCTTAACCCCGCTGCCAAGAGAGCTCCTCTCAGGATAGCATTTGCACAGCCCAAATCCTCCCTAGACGCTGCGCAAGCAAGGAATCAGCCCAACACTGTTTTTCCCCACCTCCTTCCCTACCATAAAAACCCAACTCCCCCCAGTGCTAATCCCAGTGCTGGAGACACAGCCCTTCTCTAGCTGACTGGGGGAACAGCTCAGCTCGGCGCAGCTGGCCCGGATCGCTCCCCAGGCGGCTCTGCCGGCAGCCAGTGCACGCAGCTGGGAGCCCTCGGCCCAGCACGCTTTAACCCCCCCCTCACGGGGACAGCCCACCATGGTCCATAGTGAGCCCCATCGGGGGGCACGGAGGGGCAATTGGGGTGCCTGGATTGGGAAAGCACCTGCTTGGCTGCTATCAGACTGGTTACACACCCCCTTGTTTAACTGCAGGTGCTGAGCATGGGGTGTGTGTGTGCTGCTCCTCCTCAGGCAGAGCTTGAGGTTGTCTAATCCGGCCACGTCCCAGCTCTGCTCATGGTCTCTTGGGGGCATGAGGAGCTTTGAATTTGCAGCTGGGTGGGAGCCTGGACTCCTCAGAAAGCCAAAAGCTTGCAAGAAGTTCACAGGACTGTGATGGATGAGAACTGGAAATACCCAAAACTGAAGGTGGAGAGTTGAAAATCAGTCTCCAAGGAAGAGCTCTGACCACTGGTCTGTGACATAAAACAGGACGCTCATTATCTCCGTGTTATCGTCTTAAAAGCCTTGGACTTTGCTGTGTTCCTTGGAGGAGTAGTTATGGGTGCCCCTGTCTGGGAGCAATCAGCATCTGCACATCAGGTGTCCTCTGTGCGAAAATGTCAGACAAAATAGAGGGAATCACAAAGAAAGTCAGGTGAAATATGGTGATTTGCTCCAAGTCATAAACCAAGTCAAGGGCAAAATCAGCCCAGAGCCCAGGTCTGCTGAGACCCAGTCCTATTCACCAACTTCCACCATCCCAGTCGTGCAGCCTACAACCATATGGAACAGCCCTTTCTGGAGATACAAACTCCTCTTAAAAAAAAATAAGAAGAAAAGCAGACCATTTTATCCATGGTACTTTAACAGAAAGCTTCTTCAGCGAGACTATTTTCAAGTCAATTACTCATTTAAATATGGGGCAAGAATGGGGGATTTTGGGGAAGAGAGGAAGCCACAGTTACTGGCTCCTTTTTTAGTTTTAAACCAAACCAGAGACAACAGTCAAACTTGGGACAATCCTGGGTAAACCACAAAAGATGGCAGCACTTCTCATCATCCTAAAACAACAACATTTTTCCAAGTTTTTTCAATCAAAAATGCTAGCGAGGCCACCCTGGAATTTGCTACCATTTTTCCTTACCCAAAGCTATTTTTCAACACAAGTATTGAGTTTACATATTAATACACCACTAAAAACAGGATGAAGAGATTGGAATGTTGGAGTTACTGATTTGTTTGGGATTTTCTAAGAAAAAATAAAATAATTCAGTTCTACCAGTTTTCTTTTTTTTTTTTCCTTTCTTTTCCTTTTTCCCATTAAGTGACTGTTTCAAATTAATAGAAAGAGGATGCAGCATTTCTTGGGTTTTATTTTATGGGTTTTCCCAGCATATGGAATCTTTTTAAACATGAGAAGCTGTGGGGAATATGTTATTATATGCATATTTTAAGTTAACCATTCTTTATATCTTTCTCAAAAGAAAAGATTTACCATGTTTATGTCTGAGAAATGTGTTTATTTGGAAGATTTACTCCAACTCTACTTATTTCCTTTACAGGGCTGTCAACTGGAAAACTATACTAGCATTTTTTTATAATTAAAATTAGGGTGGAGCAGAAAGCAATCATTGCTTGTTGCTTTTCTAGATCATGGAAGCCTTCCATAAATCAGACTTGACAGGTTCAAAACGTTATTTTCTAGCTTTGTTCCTTGGCCAATAAGGCCATTTTTAGGGTGGTGACAGAAATCCTGACCTGTAATGCTGGTGAGCCCATAGGCACGTCTGAGAGATCAGAAGAATCCGCATTTCCAAAAGTGGCTACTAAACCAAAATTCAGCCAATTTGGGGAGGAGGTGGAGGGGGAAAGGAACAGGGGAAGGATTTCTAAACACCAAACTGGCAGAAGGGGATGGACATGGAAAGCTTCAGGTCTCACGGGAGCTGCTGAGCACTGCTGGAGAGCAAGAGTCATGGGTGAGCTGAAAAAAACGAAAGCAGCCAAAATCAGCAGCCACAGTATGAAAATATGAACAAAACACGTGCGTGACCCTGCTCACCTCTCCTTAAAATAGATGTCACAACAGGAGGTGTTACTGGGCTGCCATGAGCATTAACAAACGTTTCTAAAGGCTTCATTAGTGATACTTTGCCTATATACGCTGCCAGCCATAGGTGGTGTCCAGAAACCTGTGGAAACAACCACTGAATCTTGCACCTCAAATGAAATCTAAGTACAGAGTTTACTCTTCTCCTTCCCCACTAACCTGGAGTACCAGGATAAGCGTGCTGCCTCCCAAAATGGATTTCTCTAAATACGGCAGAAAAAAAATACATTTAACTGACAGAAACTAAAGAGAAAACTAGTTTTATGTAAGACTTGCCTGCTGTAAAAAAAATTTCATTTTTTGGCTCAGGAAAGATATTTTAATTACACGGGAAAAATGATATGAAGTTGTTACTAAGCGATAATTGGGGAGGCAGGTTTTTGGATTCAAATTTGCGTGACTTTGGGATTTTGTCTGGGTACATGTTTAGTGTTTCTGTGTGTCAGAACTGGCAAGTCACACAATGTAACATTTATCTCCTCTCTGTGCTGTTATTCAACGTTGATCTGAAATTCCACAGGAGGGTGACACCAAGTTAAGAAGGAAGACTCCGATACCCACTCACGCAACCTGCCCCTTCCCAAACTGCCCAGCCCTTGGGCAAAGACATAATTCAATTCTGAATTATTGCAGGAAACAGAGTGACCATATTCCCCAGGTAAGGAAGTGAATCATGCATGAACAGCGACCACAGCCTGGAGATACTGGAAAAAAGGGAGAAAGTTATATGAGCTCCTGGAGTCAACGCAGGGTGGCAGGACCAGGAAAGCTGATGTCTGTGGGGGGTGATAGGCAGAGGTGGAGCTTCCAGCATGGAGACCTTTAAATTTGGCACCTTCTGAGCATCTAGCTGGCCTGTGGGAGCCATGTGACAAGTTAGTTGATTCCAAGTTAAACCTAGACTTGCTTCTCCAGACCTTGTGCTGGACCACTCGTCTAAGCACTAAACACAAGTGGGTCTAACCAGCAGCCTTAGTGCTACTCTTCAGTTCTGCACAGGCTCTCACACCACCTCCATTTCACAGTGTCACCCACAACACTTCCTTACAGACGTCCTCAGGAGCTGGGCTCCATGGACGAGGGCTTCCACATTTTGCTGTTTCCAAGTCAAACTGAGCTCAGCAGTGGAGCAGAGGGTATCACCAAATCAGACTGCAACACCAGGCTAAGGCAATACAGACATGCCCATCCTGTTTGACATGCCTGGCTTGGCCACACAAGGAAGGGGGAGGTGAGTATGGCCTGCCTGTGTCTCTTCTTCCTGAGCAGGGTGTGCGAGGAAGCAGAAAGTACTATGGAAGAAGCAGACTGACCCTATCAGATGGGACTGGGATTGGCCAGACTGCCATGAATCAAGAGCCTGTAGGAAGATCATAGACAACAGTTTCTTTTTGTGCCTCATTTTGTATCCGATTGAAGAGCCTTTGTTGCTCAACAGTTTGTACATCCATTTATTTCTTTTTTTTCCCATAGCTGTCAAACCACATTGATTTTCAGTCATTTCAACCTGGGCAGGATCAGCAAACCTACTCCCCCAGGTGAAAAGTCAGGACTGCAAGGAAACGACTCAAGTTGGCTGAATTATCCGATTCTTCTAAGACACAAAGAATTTGTTTGCTTTGTTTATGAGAGCCGAGGGAGGGGTGGCACAGAAGGCTAAATCCTCCCCATCCCCCTGGTAGGTACCTTCATGCTTTGCTATTGATGCAGGCAGAAATGTTTCCAGTTGGCAGGGTCTTTTCAGAAAAGGACCTCTACGGAGCAAGCTCGTGTCTGAATTACTTCTCAGCCCTAGGGAAGATGGTTCCTTCAGTTCCCCTTCAAGGTCAGTTGTGGGGTAACATATGTTATTTGTCTCTCAGTCTTGCTAACAGAAAATCTGAGCGACATGTGGAAATTGGGAAATGAAAATAAACAAAATGAATAAACACATTTAAAGGGCTCGAGGGGAGACAGAATCCCGACCTGCGCCTAACATCCCAACCTACGGGACAATGCTAAACCAAGTTTGGGATTTGCATCTTGATGTGTACGGTAAATTTGAACTCTGCATGACTCCAGTGCATCTGCAAACGGAGCCGCTCCTATTACAGATGTACAGCACAGTCAGTGTAAGATCTGGGAACCAGCAAGCTCATTGCATTTGTGAGGGAGTTATTTTGTTCTTTTGTTCAGATATTTCTTTTAATAACTAGAATGGAGCAAAGTCTTGCAGAAATTAGTATGTTTAAATGGTGTTTCAGCCCTTCTTTAACATGCAGGATGAACTTGCAAAGCCTCTGTGTTCCCAGCTCTGCCTCTCCTCACTCCCCAGCCACACGTCTGTAGTTGTGCTTGCCCAAAGCTGGCCAGGAACAATCACAAAGCCCGCCCCGAGCCCCCGAGGAGGGGGGACGCAGCTCTGACAGCCCAAAGGGAGCCCTTTCGCCTGCTTGATGATTCCTCTCCAGGATGGCGTGGGCACAAGTTTCAGTGCAGCCTCAGTTACTCCTACCAGGGATCTGCACTTAGTCAGCACAGCCCGGGGACACATCAGCAAAGCCCAGACAGTTGTCTCAAGTACCCAGTACCTTAAAAGATGTTGATGTTATCCATGTTGTGTGCTAATATCAGGGTGGTTGTAGGTGAAATGGTCCTGTGTTCTAGACATTCAGGGTGGCTCTTTCCTGCATGTAGCAGCTGAAGTGAGACCCCATGGTACTGTTGTTGCCCTACTCCAGTGGCAAAACAGTCGTGTTTGCTATTCCAGCCATGGTAAAGAGTTCCCTCATTGGCTCACCAATGCTTCAGCACACCCACTTCTTTCCTAAGATTTGGCTAAAGATCAGAGCAGCTTGGTTATAATAGCATTTGGCAGTAAAAGTCTACCAGGCAACCTGGCCTGAACAGCTGAAAGGCGAGCAGTGAAGCAAAGTATAAGAGATGATTAAAAGAGACTTGAGACTCCAGAAGGAAATTTCTGGGCATCCCTTACAACCACCATATCCTTAGATTTCTATTTTTGTCGCATTCCTCTGTGTAACACTTTTGTTTTCACCCTTCCTTCCCTTTTTTTTCTACAATTAACAATTGTGAAGTCAGCTCACAAGCATCTGCACTGAGCCTGTGTGTGCACAGGCACATGGGCATGGAAGAGCAACCAGCAGCATTGCCAAAGAGAAGAGCTGGAGCCAGGCTAGTGAAAAGAAGTAAATCTGAGGATAGTGAGTTATAGGGAAGTGGGTGAGAAAAGCAGAAAAATTGTCACAACAGTTTCTCTTAGCCAGCTGGCGTAGCTGCTCCACTAGTGAAAACCTAGAGGCTTTCAGTGCAGTGCATTTCATAAGTGAGGTATTACAACTAAATGCAATTACAAAACATCACACAAAAAAGGCATTTTAGCATTTTCTGTGGGAGCACTGATGCTGGATCTGAAGTGCTTTTGAGCTGGAAACAAAACCCAAAGCCTTCGTTTTGCTTATTCATGTAGCAGCATGAGGCAGGCTTGGGCTTCCCAGGAGGTGGAAGATACCAGCATCAGATCTAGGACAAGGAACTCCTCTTCAGGAACTCCCAAGGATCAATCACGGATGCAGGCTTCCTGATGGACAAGATCTCATTTGCAAAGATCCCATGGTTACGGATGTGCTTCCTGAAAAGCAGGTTTTGCAGTGCATCTTGCATCATAGCGGCCAGGCCCTGGACATACATCAAAGCCTCCACCTTATGAGTTGCAGCAGACATCAAGATGTGCTGCCTGCTCTGATCTGTGCAGCACTAGCTCTGCCTTGGCAGGGCAGGGTACCACACCTCACACCACCCCGGTGATGTTAGCAGCATCTCAGGGAATAGCCCTTGCTCTGAGTAACAGCCTGCTCAGTGATCACTCGGAGGTGGAAAGCAAACTAGGCAGGTTTTCTACCAAATTCTTTCTGTTCTTTGTAGGACTGGTCTGCTGCGGCACATTCACATGGAATTCATTAGCACATCCCTTCTGCTAATCCTCACTGGGTTTAACACAATGGCATACATTGATTTTTCCTGGCCTCTAGGACAGCTGTCTCAAGTCTGAAGCATGTGCCTTGGGACAGGCTGAACACAGGAGCTTGGCCCTTGAGAGATTACAGAAATCAGGGCTCTGAAGGTTCACTCGGAGGTTCAGGTAGAGCGAATTTACGTTATCATTCAAAGGAAAAATTCTCTCTCTCGAGACTCCACCCTTGCTACTTCCTACACTAAATATCAGGATCCACCTCTGTTATCCCAAGGAGACTGTCAGACACATCCAATGCTCTGGCCCATCGACTCCACCATCCCACAGACTCCCAGGAACTGTGAGCTGGCTCAGCAACCTTGCTGCTGACACTCTCAGCAGTTGAAGGAGAAAAAGATTCTCCTTCTGCCAGCTGTGAAACTGAGCCCTGTCCAAACAGCCTTGGCTCCAAGGCAGTCACCTAATGATTCCCAGGCTTAGTTGAACATCTTTATCCCTCTAAATACCATATGATTTGGGACAGATTCAGTGGCTTTTCTGGACTACCACTATGAATAAACACGAGACACTCCCTGGAGATAAAGGTGGGAGCCATCTGCTGCACACTCAGAGGAGTCTAAACCACCAGAGCAATCGCAAACATGTGAACATCACTTCTTTAAAATGCTCTCATTGCGGCACCAGCCAACCACAGGAGTGCTGCCAAAACACTTCACGATATCATGTCGGGAGCCATCCCGTGTACGCCTGTCCTCACCCTGGTTCAGCAACGCTGCTCAAACGCATAGCAAAGCCCTGTTGCCATGGAGAAACATGTGGTGGCCACAGGGGTAGAGTTCTGTAGGGCAGGGGAGCCACAGAGGAGGGATACAAGAGAGGGAAAGAGATGGTGAAAGAGATAGCAATCGAACCTGGTAGAGGTTTAGGGAATAGAAGGAAGGACGTGAGCAATAGGAAGCAGACTTACCTCACCTTTCAGAGCTTGATCAGACTTGCACTGAGAGCAACACAATTTATTTCTCCATCTCTTTAGATGTCAAGTATCCAGTTGCATCCAACACCGAGTGACAGCCAAGAGCGGATGTAAAACCGTAGATGTACAAGTGTGGATACGCGAAGCTCTTACACCTTCTGGAAAACTTCATTAATATTACAATCTAGAACCTCAGCTGTGCCCTAGTAATTCCCACCAGCTGGGAATTTCATATCTATAAATCTCTAAGCCCATATGCCCTAAACTGCCAGGTGCTGCCATTGACAATGGTGGAGAATTTGTCCACCTTTTATTGTCTGTATTATATAATTTATTATCCGAAACATTGCTTTGGCCATAACATTTTCACTAGAGCTTATTTTGTAATAAATCATTTGTGTAATAAGTTACACTTCCCAATTTGCAAATTTTCCCTACAGGCCTCTCCTTTTTTCTGAATATATTCATTATTCAGAATGATCAGTTGTTTAATGTCAGGTATAATTCTTTGCCCCACCTATCTTATGGGATTGTTGGACTAAAATAAATCTGATGTCACATTAGGGCACAGGTTATGTTTCTCCTCCGTAATTGTATTTTCAAACTCAAGTTCTTAAGTTTGGGCATCTGAGTCTGTATTTAAGCATAAAATAAAAACAATTAATTTGTCAAAAGTTTTATCTATCTGCTTTTCTGTCACTTTCAGGAAATACAAAGCATTTCGGAGAAAGATTTCTAAGAATAATATTTTAAAATTTCCATGGATTTCAGCATCTCTTCAAATAACAGATGATTATTGTTATTACTACTATTGTGAGGTTTTGGTAATCTCATAATATCCATGTCAACTTATTTCTCATTGCCAGAATTTGCATCTTCAACTGGGCTAAAACTCATTAAATTAATGACGAGCTCAGCCTGCTAGATTCTGGTGCCTCTCCCCTTGCAGCCCAGTTTGGCACTCTATACGTGCACTGGTAGATAATCCAGGTTTTAAAAGCTGACTCCCTCTTTATCATTATGTGACGTTGGCCTGCAAAGTTCAAGGTAAGGCCATTGTGTCTTAAGTCTATTTTTATTGTACAAAACACTGGATGGAACTTAATTATTTTTTCCATCTGCCAACCATTTTGACTAATTGAACCCTTTGGAGCCAGGAGTCAAGGTTTCCCAATGTAAACCAGACCCTGGAACTCAGCATTAGCAGAAATGTTGAAAAATCATGAAGGAATTTTTGGTTCTGAGGTTTGGTTCTGTTTTCCAGAGTCTGACCAGGATTC
Organism: Aegotheles bennettii; assembly: GCA_013398125.1. NCBI lineage: Eukaryota > Metazoa > Chordata > Aves > Caprimulgiformes > Aegothelidae > Aegotheles > Aegotheles bennettii. The sequence continues at coordinate 149,738 of VZRW01008444.1, forward strand.
AGAAGAAACCCAAATCCTCTCCTACATATACATTTTTTTGGGTTCCTTTAGTGTCTCAAATTTTCCAGGCACTAAAACTTCCCATTACCAAAAAAAGAAAAAAAATATTAAAATTGAAGGATATAACTTAAAGCCACAGAAGCATGGAAATTCCCAGCAAAGGCTCAGACTTCCATTATTTTGGCAAAAGCAGAAAACGCTTGGGCAGCATTAAAAATGAAGCATAACTTAATACTGGAGGGTTTCCTGCTAAGTGCTCTGTACTAAAGATCAGATTGTTGACAATTCTGCAGCCTTTTAATGTTATTTGCACTGGTATTTTTACCCCTTAAGAGGGTCACTAGTGTAGCCAATAATTTTTTTGATGACCCATAGATAAGTTTCCAACTGCAATAATATTCCGTCTCTGAATTTAGCTCAGCATGTGAAAAACTTGGGGTTAGTGACTCTTCCAGCAGTGGGAGATCACCAAGGAATGAAAGGTAGGAGGTATTTTCCAGCAGTGACTTGCGATACACCTCTGATGAGAGTGGGGAACCACACTTCAGACTCTCCTGTTTGGTAGTGAAGCCTAAATGGGTGGCTTGTGCCTCTCAGTTTCAGCTTTTGGTACAATATATATGCCTTGATCTAGTTCTTTTTAGAACCCAGTATAATTAAGGTGGCATTTCCATGCTGATGACTACTGCTTCACTCAGCCTCTTCTGCTATTGATGTTTCTTCCCCCAGTAGTTCTCCAACTTGCCACCAGCAATAATGATATGCCACTAGAGATGCTTCATCCTTTGTTTGTCATGTCTTTGCTGCCTGGCCATTAGGCAGCAGAAGATTCAATGGCTTCAACCCCTACACTCATTGCCTTTGACAGAAAACTCATTTTACAGCAGAGCTGTGATACTTTGGAAATGCTTCACAGAAATCACGGATCTGTCTTAAATTCTACACTGGAGGCAAATGAAAATTTTTAATAGATCTGGGTCTTAGTTCCGCCAATTTCAATGGTTCATTTCGCTGTTCTGGCAGTCAGGATCCATTAGTGGAACAGAAGGAGAAGCATGTATAATGCATGTACAGCAACCACATTCTAATCTGAAATTTCTTTTTTCTTTTAAGTTCTTATTTTTTTAAAATAAATATATAATGAGTTACTGACAGTACTTAACAATATCTTATACTAGACACTGTAATACCTCAAATAAATACTTAATTTCTGCTTTTCTGCAACTTCACTAGGATTACATCATGTCAGATTACTCTAAGTCTGCTTTAACCCAGTTTGAGAACACTAGTTATTCAAAGATCTTTACAATTCTTCATTTCATTCCTTGACATACCTTTTCTTTTGCTACCTCTATACAGTTTTCAAGCCTGTGAAGGCCGGAGAGGAGTTGAAGTCAGAACAAGCCTGCAAGGGAGGAAGCTGGGAACACATAAATGCTGTTCAGCTGACGACAGAGCTCCCTCCTTTCCTCTCCCACTGGCCAGCAGCACCTTGTGCTGCTGGGTAGAGATCCAGCTCGTTTCTGCACCTAATTTAATGTGATAGCAAACACACTGGTAGTTTTTGTGATGTGTAAAAGTATCTACAGAGAATGACATGGCCACCATGAATTAACATAGGGTCCTTCCCATCCAGGAGACAGCATGGGTTTTTGATCTATTGACCTGCTTGTAGGTCAGAAGCACTGAGTAAGAAGGGAGGTGTGCACTACCTTTAACCACCCAGTGAAGTCATTAACTTGCGCTCCCTGCCATGAATTAAATTAGTTTGGATTCTACTGACGATGCAAATAAACTCATGAAGCATAGCTCTATAGGGCTACAAACCAACCCATTTCAAAAAACTTTCACTGCTTTTGTTTATCATTCCATATGATAAACAGCTACCTCCCCAAATTATCAGGAAAAGAAATTTTAACCATTCAGCAAATAACAAAAATTGTTTTAATGATAAATAAAAAGTCACAAAGCTCAGCATGTTCTTCTGAGAACCATTAATGAGGGAGACGGTGAGGCCTATGAATTTACCTTCCCATTTGCTAACACTCTTTTCCATCTGCAATCCACATACTTGAACAGAACATAGATTCCTTATATAAAAATTTGAAAAACAACCTTACTGTCTTTCAAATGCTGCCTAATCTTGTGCTATAGTCTTCTGAAAAGCTGAAGCAACTGAACTCCTAAGCCCACTATGTTTCTTTGAAAATCTGGACCATAATGATGACATTAATTATCGTTGCCTTTGACTTTCCTTCCTTCGCAAATATCAGCCTAAAACCCAACGGTTAAAATAGCCTTCCTGTGGTAGGAAGCACCTTATCTTGTACTTTCGTGTCCCTGTAACATCTGCATACGGTGCTCTGAACTTTGCTGCTGCCCTCAATTAAAAGCAAAACAACAAAAAAAAGCCTTGATAATACTTTGTTGGAAAAAGACCTAAACAATATCCTGCTTATTGCAGAAAACCAACACGGTGTGTTCCTTTGGTGTAGGAAATAGGATGCAGAATCTTGGGACACAATAAAGCCCATAAAGTGCCCTTCCCTTCCCTCTGCCTTCTGATCCCCATCCCTGTGCTCCACGGGCTTTCCAAAGCTCACAGCACTTGTTTCCTGCTCAGTAATCTAAATGGGAGATACTGCTATCTCCTCAATTTCCAAAAATTCCTGGCAATCCCGTAATGTCTATTTTGAAATATGTATTTGGGAATACTCTCTCATATTTTTTTACTCTGCGGTAGCAGACCTGTCCAAATCACTTTGATTTCAGTTGATGGAGTTAACAGAATTAACAGGTTTATATGACCCTGTTCCAGGCACCAAAACCCAAATTGTGAGAGAATGGGACTTAAGTGAGTTAGCATCCAAACCATAGCTAGCCTAAAAATACACATGTAAGAGAAAAGCATAAGGAAATAGTGATTCCTTTGGGCCTGAATTTAGCCAAAATTACATTGTTTTTGTATGCAAAGTCCATTTTGCCTGAACCAGCAGTACACGTACCGACCACTGGCACTCCTTCATCCCTCCCACATCAATCTGAGGAGACATGAGCTCCATTAGACTCCTGGTGCCTGCAGATGGGACACTATAAACTCCAAACTGCCAGACAATATAAAATGAAGACCAGACTGGGACAAATGAGACAAGATACCAGCATAAAGTTTCTAGAAACAAGACAACAAGCAGGTAGAAACCCGTTTCACTCGCATTCTTACATTTAAATGTCGCCAGCTGGCTGTTCATAGTATTTTATGCAAGCAAAAAGGCAATAGAAAGAGAGCATGAGCACAGGCAGGGTGGGTACTGCAGATTTAGGAACCACAGAGCAAGTTACAGGACTTCCATCGGCCTCAGACATGCAGCAATGGGTGTTTTCCCAGAGAAGAGTTTGCTGGAGAAGAGACTAAGGAGTTAGATGGTGGGATGAACGTTCTTCATCTGGAAATGGGTGTTGGCTCCTGTAAAAAGCTGTCTCAATCTTTCCCCAAGAAAGTGATTGCCAATACTTCTGTGCGACTTGGCTTGATCATCTGTCTCTTTTCCAGAGAAAACTGCTACCCTGTCTCCACCCTTTTATGTGATAGTGGAGGCTTAGCAATCACATGGAGACCTCATTGACAGATGTGAGGTGAAAAGCTCTGTTCGGTATCTAGATAAGGAAAATATGAAGGTCTTTCATCAAGGTACTGCAAACACAGGGCATTAAATGCCATAAATGCACGATATATTAAGAACAAAGAAAGCAGAAAGCATATCTGAGCTTTTAGATTTTAAATCCTTGTAAATAAGGAATGGTCCATTTTAACATGATTTGTAAAAAACTTAAGTCTGAAACTTGCGGGGTCAATCACTGCTTGAAATCATTGGTTCAGATGTCCAGTCTTCAATGGGGAAATGATCAGACCCTGGTGAAGGACAATCAGGAATCCCATTCAGAAACAATTATCAGAAGCAGAGTAATTTCTGTCTGAATTTCAGACTTCTTGACACTGACCTCAGAAAAATCCTGGCAATTGTTTTTACAATTATTATATTCACTAGGATCTTCAAAAGGATTTTTTTTCAAATTCCTCAATTCTTTGCGAATAGATGACATTTAGCTGCATATCACTTCAGTTCAGAACCCTCTTAAAAACATGTGGTCTTGATTTGGCACCATTAGTTTCCATATGATGCTACTCTGTGACTCTGTATCAGATAATTGCAAAATTTATTTGCCTTGCAAATTGAACTGAGGTTTGAATGCTGCTCTCCCAGCCCAATTACTCCAGACTAATGAACAGTGAGCCAGATTACAGTGCTTGAAAACCAAAACCAAGGAGAAGAATAATCAATGGGCACTTCTATATATTTTTTTCAAGAATATACAATGGTCAGTGCAGAGCTGAAATTCTATTTGCCCCATTTGTAAATCCCCGTTTGGAGTTAACTTTAGAAAGTGTTTCATCCAAGTATTGAGTGGTACCTTCATCACTTATTATATCTTTCATTTCACACCCACAATTAGTATTACTCACAAATGAAAACCCTCAGTTGCCTGTCTGCATCATTTGTCCACTTGATTGATAGCTGATGCAACGATTTTGGAGCGCAAAAGAGCGTCTGCACATTTGGAGGCTACTTTAGCTACCTAATTGGGTTTTTAACTCTGTGTGACACAGCAATCATGTTCCACCACACTCCAACCCTGAATTATTTCATAACACATGACGATCAGGTTTTGGACCACCTAAATAAGTGAGAAGTTACCAGTTTTATGTCCTGCTAGAAGAGAACATTCAAAATAAGTTTTATGAATTGAAATGAAAAGTAGATGGCAAGCTCACTGACATGTTAAATGCATACCTGCCTTGATATTAAAACTAGGGTAGATACCAGAAAGTATCAACACTGTGGAGTTACCATGTTGAGATTTCTTTTTAAAACATCCAAGAGAACTGCTTCTCTCAAGTGAAATGAATTCTTTCAGAATTCTAAAGGCACTCCTGCCTCTACCTGGAAAAGTGGACCTTGACTCCTTCCTCCAGAAGGAGCAGGAGAGGTTCAAGACATGGAACCAATATATCTCAACATCCGGACGTGTTTACCTCGGAAATCAATTGGACTTAAACACATGCTTTAAACTACAGATGAGCCTCTGCACTTTCCTGAATGAGGAGGGATTTAGGCATGTATTTACACCCTTTCTGAATGAGGGCTAGACGAAATTCAGTAGGGCTTGGTATCACCTACACTGCACTTGCATAAACTGGAATTAGGCAGCACAGCATTACTGGAAAGCCTCCCTGCTCGGAGGGGCGAACATGCTTCTGGACAGGCTTTCGCGACAGTTTGTGCAAGGAATGCTCTCTCCATGTAAACAGGAAACTGGGTTTGCTTTGTCACGAGGGAAAATTCTCCTGTGCCAGTGATTCATTTCATGACAAAACAAAATTTCTTTTATGTAAAAGCTGAAATAGTTTAGTTGTATCACTTGTCATGGCTTGACTTTAAAACCAGGAAACTTCTTTCCATTAGCTTATCATCATCAGGGGGTAGATTGTTAAATGCTAATGAAGTCAGTAAATATATTCTTCCCACAGAAGAGATGCAGGAAAGGAAAGTAAGTATACTATAGCAGTATAATCTAGGATAATTTCTGCCTTTAATCTGGGGAGGTTTCCCACAACACTTTATCCCAAGGGCTTACTTTTCCTTATTTATAGTATATGTCTAGAGCAGAAATGCAAAGGAGTAAAACCCTGCAGTAGATCTGGGGGCTTCTGAAATGTCAATCATGATCATAAAAATCAAGAGCATCTTAGTTTTTTAAAAATACTGGTGTTTTCTGCAAAATTATGATTGGTTACATTTTGATTTTCTTGGTTTGTTGCAAATGGAAGTGAATCGGACAACATTCATCATCATAATTGCTTTAAGAGTGAAGAGGTCTTTTTCAGGCTGGGCTTGTTGCTGCTGCTTTAATCAGGAGGTTGTCTATTTGTATGTTAATAGTTTCATCCTGGTTTATTAGGCTTGTTGATGAAAAAGCAAAAATCAGATGCTTTACTATTTTCAAGCTTCACTATTAATCTGTGATTTTTTTTGGTGCCAACACAGAACCATTTCAGCATCCTCTGCCTTAAATCCTCTTAATGAAAGCATGAAGAATGACAAAATACTTCCCTTCATAAAGCAGAAGGCTGTGCCAATTCACTTTCAACATGCTCATTCAGTGGAACTGAGGTAAATATGTTGCTCCACAGGTGCTTTTCCTTGCAATAACATACTCCCTAGTAATCCATTAAATTCATCTCATGCTCTGTTTAGTGCCTACTCTGTGAACTGCCTAGCTGGTTAAGGTCATTGTGATAATAGCACCAGGTTAAACAGCATGGGTATATTGAACTCTAACATTCATCCATTGTGGTCACAATATAGATAAGAAATGATGGGCAGCATTAGATGTGTAACATCTACTCAGACTAACACCATCTTTTACCCTCTGCAGCTCCTTACAAGCAAGAAACATCAGGATTAGGCAAACATCTTCAGACCTAATCTCAGGACTCCTTAAAATAATTTAGCGCCTTTAGAAACAACAGATCAGCAACTGGAAGCCTGTCTGTTTCCTTGCATTTATTAAACTAGCCCAAATGATTGAGCAGGAGGCCGAGGTTCCTGTGGGGCTGGGGGTCGGTGGGTACCTGTGCTTGTGCGATCCGAACCAGCAGCGACGCTCCCCTCATGCCATCCTTGCCTGGGGATGGAACTTGCAAGCCCTCACTGCTTCATTCATAGCTTAGTATCTTCTCATCACAGGGTTTAAAAACAAACTCGGTATAACTCCTGGATGATAGCCTCTTTCATTATGGAGTTCCTGTTAGAGGCAGACAAATAATTGCCAGTTAGTAAGTTGCTATTAAATTCAGCCCAAATTCAGCCCCAGCAATCCTTTCCAAAAGCCTGATGGGTTTTATTTTATTATTTCATTTGCAGGGTGTTGGGAAGTGTAATCACTGGTAACTAATCAAACTTCTTTCAAACACCCACAAATATATAAAGAGAATGAAATGATTAATTATTGGGCTAAGCCATTTCAAATGAGACCTCATCTAAATGAGCAGATTTATTTCCAGAGCAAGCTGGGTGTAAATTTAGCTGGTTTTCAAAGCTCTGAATCTAAAGCATGCCTGGATTTGAGGATGGAGTGGGTTATGGGTGGCTGTATAACCTCTCCCAGACATCAAGCAAAGCACAGCAATAAAAAACAGACTGCAAATTTACAAAACATTTTTTTATATGAAGTGTTACCAGGGTTAATAAGTGCTACCATTGGGTACTGTTAATTATAGGCAGAAGTAGGTTGGGGCATTAAACTGAGAGGACTTTCAAAATTTCACTATTTAAATGAACATTCTTTTCTCCACATAACTGTTTCACTTAGGGAGAAGAATTAAAAATGTTTTGTCAAATTTCCTTCCCTGTCTTTATTTTGTTCCTGTGGTTTCCAATCAGTTCCTCACCTGCCTGTTTTGTTCCTTTAATTTCTTCCAACATTGCTACCTAATTTAGTTCAAGGTGGAGCTCTAAGGAGCAAAGAAAACTGAAATATCTTTGATTTCCTTCTTGCTGTCCTCAAAAATCCCTGGAATTTGCAAAAATCTTGCCACAGAAACTTTAACTCAGCACCATTATCCCAGTCTACCGCAGTTGTGACAATCACAGATAATCTCTAGCAGTCTCTTTTCTTAGTAGTGTCACAGGCTTATTTCTATATATTTTAAAACGATTATTGTGGGAATAAAATAATTTTATCCATCCAAACCTCAGCTCACAGAACTACAATACCTGTCTCCAGAAATACACAGCATTGCCCATATTAAGAAATACATAATTAGACATGAGTTTGCATTAATGTATATGCTGGATATTCTTATTCTCAGGCACAAAATTGATTTGTGTGATTCACTTTTATGCAGAATAATGTATAAGTTTCTTCACATACTCAGTATATTTAACTAAGTATCAGTCCCACCAAAGTCCTGCTTGAAGAAATAACCCCAAATTTAGCTGGTAAGGAGGCCTCAGTGCACAATACGTGTTGCACACTGTGCACACCTGGGTATTGCATGTGCACAATGCAAGCACTCCCGGAGTGAAACTTTCAGCACCAGAATCTTTGCAGAAATCTGCCTATAAATGCAAACAAACATATATGGAAAGCATCTCCTTGACTCGTGAATATCTAATCACAACTAATTAAGAGTTGTCCTTGCAGTGGAAACCCTGTGTAAGGAGGCTGAGGTGTGCCAACACGTGTCCAGCCCTGCAGATGCCAACCTAAGAAAGCTCTTCATGCAACATTTCTTCTGGGCAGTTTTATATTTTGTGGCATGCATTTAACAGCCCAGTACTTTATACTTGTCCCCAAGGTAATTGACAAACACGTTTCTAGTGTTATTTAACAATTTTAATGACAGTGGCTGAAAGATACATTAAAAAAAAAATAACATGCTAAGCCAAACAATTTTTGTCAAATGTCACTGTCCCCAAATTTGCTGTTCCATGGCTCTCTGTTTCTGTAAAAACTCTCATTGAGGCTCTAGGTCACAAAAGAAGAATGAAGCCTTGGAAAGAGATACAATGACTAGTTAATATTGTGTGGGATTATATGCAGTGGCCTGTGGCAATTCCTTATGTCTCTCTGGGTAGTGATGCTTTTCCAGCACAATTTTTTTTTGTCATCACACTATTCCATTGTGAAATATTCTCTTCATGAAGGAGGAAGAAAGAGCTGGTTACACCCTGCAGTGTTTTGGGGAAGACTAAGCAGCGTGGTTTGCAAGGGAGTATGTGTGAAATATGACATTTCATTATGTGTAATTATTTTTTAACCAGTAGTGTCCATGTTGAAATGAGTTTCTTATTTTTGGAATGCATGGGGAGTGGTTGGGGAGGGGAGTCATGTTTTTTCCCTGTTAATAAACTCAAGTAATTCTTATGCTAAAGTAATTTCTCAACAAAACAAATTTCTCTCCATCTGGGTAATGGTACACCCAAATGTGATTACATTACAAGGGATTTTAAATTAAATTTCAAGGTAGGAGCATTATTAATCCAATGCATTTGTCTTTATTATCATTGGATCTAAAACAATAAAAGATTTGAACTCACTTTTAAATGGCAGGTCAGTGCTCGCTTCTTACGGCAACTGGGTTTGATCTGAAATCCTAGGGAATCTGTGTTTTGGGTCAGGCCCCAAAACACTCTCCAGAGATGGAGCAGGAATGGTTATATCCATCCCAGAAAGACAGAGGAGTTACCGAAGAGGTTCGCTCAGTTTGGATTCTTTCTGAACTTAAATGAACAATATCACATGCTGCTCCAAGAGGTTTTTTTAAGTCACAGTGCTGACAGGGCTATGAAGAGGTGGGACACACAACTGGCACGGTCAGAAGTACACATTCTCCAGACTTACAGCAAATCAAGTAATCATCTTGAAAAAAAAAAATCAGAGTCTGTATTTTTAACAAACTGCTAAATATTGCCCACCCTGATATTTCAAATAGAAGCGTTTACATGCACATGCAAAGGAATTGGATGCCCAAATGACTTGTGTTCATCTGACTTCTTGTGTTCACAGGCATCCAGATTACATTTTGGATGCAAAACCAATTTTGTTTAAGCTCATAGCCAACAAAATGCAGTAAATAAATACAGAATGTATGAATCCCTCTTGAGTACTGTTTTTCAATCCATCACATATGAAACTTCAACTATCTCTGCTTATAAAATGAATGCGATCAGAATTTGTCATCACAGCATTATTTGTCCATTTTTTCCTGGGGAACCTGACAGCTATCAGCTGATTACATTTGATCTGGTAACAGAACACGGATTTTACCAACTCTTCATCACAACAGCAAAGAAGAAACAAACACCAAGTAAGTAACCTTACTTAGGTTAAGTAACCTTATTACACAATGTTACCGTACGATCTTCTACAAAGCCAGAACTTCACAAAATTCTACAAAGCCAGAACTTCACTAGCAGTTCTGAGGTTCAGTTCATTCCACCCCATGCAGTTTTTGGGCATTGGAGTTCAGAAAGCACCGAGTGGGTGGAAGTAACTGGGCAGCCCAGTGCTGGGAGGGTACAACACCCTCCAACAGAGCCAGCCCAGGAGAGCAAACCCCAGGGCACAGGCAATGCCAGGCACACTGGTGGGTGAGGGTTTGGTAGGACATCAGAGCAGTGTCTCATGTTGTTCTTCATGGGGGCTTTCCCTTTGCCACCCAGACTGGGGGAGTGGGCTGCTCAGTGCAACATTTCTGGGATTAGGTTTGTTTGCATTGGCAATATTCTACCCTAGTGCAACCATGTGCACACAAACACTTTTGTGACAGTGGGTCCACTAATGTATGCTTTTTATGGCCAATACCTGTGTCCCATTTAATAACACACCCTTCCTGATAGCCCCCCTGCAGCACAGAGGCAGGCACTGCCTTTCAGTGTGGGCATCCATTGCCACGTAGAAACAACTCAATCTTCACAGCGTATTCCCTCAGTAACTGCCTGTGCATAAGATTTCCAAATGCTCAGACATAATTCTCTCACTGGAGAGTACAGGCTGATTATGACAAACTCCGTAAATTTTATTAGCCACACAGATGTTACAGATATATGTGAAAATAGACCATAATTCTTCCCGTGCTGTGCGTAGCAGCACTGCTGCAGACTGTGTCTTCCCCCTCCACCAGCCCGGAGCTCACAGGCCTCCCGCCATTCAGCCTCCATGTGCCCCCCCCCCGAGCTAAGACAATCTTAAAAAGAGAAATATTAGAAGGATTAAGAATGACACTATTGAGCCAGCGGGTGACTGCAGCCATAGAATCCCGACTGCTGCTGCAAACTGAGGCAAAGCAGAGGGATGAGCCTGCTGCCCTGCGACCTGGCTGTGTGCAGGATCCCTGCTCTGGGGTGCACCCAGCTCACCGGCCACAGGGCTGTGGTACCACAGCAGCCATCCCTCAGCAAACATCTCACACCGAACCCAGGGCGAGCCTTGCTGCCTCTCTGGAGCTGACAGGGGGCACAGCTGAGCTGTACGGCCGCCCAGGCCCTCCCAGAGGCCTCCTGCACACTTGCCATGGGGTCACAGTGCTCACCGTGTCTGCCTGTGCGAGGCTGGGTGCCAAATGCACTGCTCGAGAGCTGGGAGAGGCATCTGCATCAAAATCATTCAGCCAAAGATCTCCCCGGATCCCAGCACCAGGGCTCAAAGGCTCAGCAAGCAGAAGGGAAGCGATGGGTATGATTTAAGGAGAAAGATGAAGCCTACAGAGCATTGTTGGTTTAAGTCCCTGTTGCAACGTGCCTCTAGGAAGCCGAAATGCAGGTTCATTGTGTGGAGCAAGGTCCAGGAGTGAGGAGACCAATAAAGACTCAGCCCTTAAGCCCTCTGCACCTCAGCCTTCTCATCTGAAAGAAGTCCTCAGGTTTAATAACTTGGAGAGTGTGACGGGCCATGCGTGCGGGGTGAGAGTAATTAGTGACTGCCAAGTACAGAGGAACTGCTGGCAAAAGGAACCACATGAACGCAAAGTTATTATGGACACCCAGTTACCATAGCGATTGGTGCCTCAGAAATGCTAATAATAGTAAAATAAATAATACAGGCCAGGCAGGAAGAGCCCCTAGAGATGAATGCGAGCTGCCCCCCTCCTGAGGGACTGTGTGTACTGCTTTCTCAGCGCTCCTCGCCCCGCGCTGGCTCCGGCTCGGCTCCCTCCCGGGGTAACACACTGCGATGCTGCGAGAGCACTAGGTCAGCCAAGTGAAAGCGGAACTTTTAAGTGCTTTATTATTTTCAGGAGTCGTCAGAGAAAACAAAACCCCCACAACTGCAAATAATTGAATACGTCAATAATATTTTGACTTGTTCATGTCTTGCAAGGTTTACTAGAGCCCTGTTAAGTACTTTATTGCTGTCCCTCCAGCGCTGTTAATTAAGTTCACCATAGGCTCACAAGTCTTTTTTCCCCCCCTCTTTCTTTCTTCCCCATTATTTCTTTTTTAAACAAGAAAGGAGTTTTCCCGAGTATAATGCCTAGCAATGGGAGCTGTAATACAGTGGAAAGGACCCAGACAAAGGCAGATTATAAGGAATAAAGATGAGGCAATCGTCAGTATGATGGTCAATGTTCCTCCACAGATATGTTCTCCAGCAATATTAGCTGAGGGATTGTGAAAGTCCAAAGAAAACGCTGAAGAGTCACGCCAAGTAAATTGTGCCCTGTCATATTAAAATTTGTCTGTGTAGCCTTGTTCTGAGGAACAGGGGACTGTCAGCACCAGAGGAATGGAGTAACTGGAAAAAGTCCTCATTCTTCTACAGTGCTCTCAGACTCATTTCCACTATTTTACCGTTACTGTTCATCCCTTACATACTCATACCAGAGCAAAACACCAGATGCAAAAAGTATTGTGTTAAATAACTCACGAATAACCAGTATCAAGATCTACAGGGCTTCAAGATGGACAAGTTATGCACACGAAGCATTATGACAGCAGTAAGTCACATTACCTTTTATAGCCATAGACTTTTTATCATGTCCTCTGGAAAAAAAAATATGCTCAAAGTTATCAGTTCTAGGCCACAAAGCTATCCTACTTAGTCAATTCATTGCAATATTTAATCTGTTCATAAAATACTCCACGTAATCATAAATGATAAGCTTCAATCTGTCAAGAATCAAAAAACCAAACCACAAACATTTGAGCAGAGCATGCAAATCACTCCCTTTATCTCAGAAAAAAATCAAAAAAAAGGTATAGATCTTGCATGCTTCAGAATATAAACTTCTTACTGTTTGATGGGAAACAGGATGAAACTTCTACAAAACCAATCAAGTTCACAACTGTCCAGTTCTTACCAACAAATGGATGTCCTGGTTATTTATATATATATATAGTTTCAAATTCATGAAAATAGGATGTGTGCTACCAAGAAAGATGATGATCCTTTCCTGCTGAAGAGAATGCTGTTTCATGCTCATTTCTATTATTTTAAGGTTGACTGTTGAACACATGTACCTTACTTTTTAACATGACACAGCAAAATTTCCAGTAACAAGTTATTTATGCAGTTCAGGGGAGGTTTTTTTGTCCAACAGTGTTAGCAATACAAAGTGTTGTAAAGAGGTGATTTGGTAGCAGCTTGCTCCCTTCCCATCCATAGGAGGAAATTGTCATCATTATTTGTAATAGTCCACAGTAAGGTGGACACTGGTTTCATTTAAAGCAATGCTATTCCTAGCTAGAAGTGCTGGGACTTAAGCATGTGACTCCCATTAACATTAATGGGAGTTATATGTTTAAAACCTCTGCACATTGTGATGGAAATATGCTCCACAGAATCCAATTAATCTAAAAAACATTGCATACATTTGGGAACATTCATGTTGTACAATTTCACTGGCATATGGGTTTGTCCTCAATAAACCTTCTAGTATCTGGTAACAAAGACATTAACAATCTACTGTACATTCAAATAAAGGACGACTAGACTATATGTTTTCCCAGCTCAGTGTAGGCAGCTACAAAGAAGCTTTTGAGTGTAAACAAATAAAGAATTGAGAAAATAAGGAAGAAGATGGTATTTTAAGAATGTGAATATTTGGAGAATGCTTGGGGAATGAACACAGAGGAGGCTGTTCGTTTATAGGTTAGATGCATTTTCAACAGGAACCAAGCAAGTACAAAAAAAAAGAAAAGAAAAAAAATATGAAGGGAGGATGAAAAGAATATTCAGACTCTGACTGTTTCCCACACACCAAAGATAATAATATGAATGGAAGTGATTTTGTTTTAGGGGTCAGAGCAGAGGCTGATATTGCAACCTTTCCAGATCCTGAAAAACATCATTTGATTAAAATAACTGGCCCCGTTGTTCTTGTGATCCTAAGGAGACTATTTTACATGATGAAGATAACAACAGCAAAGCAGTGAACAGCAAGTTTTAGCGCTGCAGAGACACACTGCTGCTGGAAAATGTAACAGAACATTAAAGCACATGATAAGTAAGTAGGAATCAGCAAAAAGTTAATAGGAAACCACAATGACAATACGTCTGTGTAGTTCAGTACAATATTTCTCTCCATTTTTTTCCCCTTCTAACAGGATGAGGAATTTAAAGGAATTTAACAGGACACAGGAAAGCAATATCTTAGTAAAGAAAGAAAGGAACAACCAGAGATAAGGAAATAATGGTTCTTGCCACTAAACAAGCTATTTGATTTTAAGAACATTTGTTTGTAAATGTTTGACAAGACCTCGCTTGCCCAGACCTTGATGATCCTCAGACCTTCTTCAGAAAGGTTTCCTTTTTCTAACCGAAGAAATATCTGATTAGAATTGCCAGAAATTACTCATTATTTTTGAAGTCTCAATTTGAAGCATGTTTTAAGGCCTGCTATTCATAGAAGGATGTTTAGGTCTTTCAGAGGAAGCAAGAGTCTTGAGCCTTGAAACCATCTCATATCAGAGATCTGCCTGAGAACATGAGTGCGCAAGCTACGTGCAATGGGAGCAAACCCACCTCCCCGTGTAGCACCCTACACAGCTGTATATTTATGTCCACTGCTACAGATGAGTTAGAGGAAGGGTTATTTTTATTATTTTCTGGCAATCTAAGGCTCTCGCTGTTAAGTATGATAGTTGAGGAAGTCCCAGAACTTACTTACATACCAGCATGTAGGGGCCTGCTTTGAGCAAGGTTTAATATGGCCTATTGTGATCAGAAAAGGAGAAAAATATGTTTTCAAGCTTCTTTTAACAGTGAGATCTGGTACTGAGAAGGTATTATTAAGAACAGGGTAAACAGCAGATGACAAAAGTTCAAGAAACCTTCAGGTTGTTTCATGCCCCTGCAATGGAGACTACATGAATGTTGTCCTCCTCTTTCTAAGAAGCAAGCTGACATTGTGTGACAGTTTTGTCTTCCCAGCAGTTTTGCACTAAGTCACCGAGAGAGAAGGCACCATCACAACACTCCCTGGAGATGTACAACATCAGTCGGCCTTCTGCCAGCTCTCTGAAAGGGCATAATTTGATGATTTGAGAAACAATTATCACTTTGTATGTCAGAGAAGTCTCTAGAAGTAGTGTTCCAGAATATCATTGTGATCCAGAACAACAAAACTAATGCTCCATTTCCGAGAAACAAGGCAGAGTAGGAAACTACCAGGCAGTAGAGGACAACGATCCCAGCTGAGCCCCAGGGTACCATCTCCTCCACCACCACTGACTCCCATTCAACACATCAGCAACAGCAGAGCCTTGCCATTGCTCATGGGACATAGCCCCAGCCTTGGAGAAGCCTTTCAGCTGCTCTGGGGTGGCCCTGTAGGGCCACCGCAGAGCCTGAGCATCATTTCATGCAGACAAAGCACACTGACACAGGAAATGCACAGCCAGAAGTTGTGTGACAATGTGCACAGCATTTCACTGTCACGTGCAGGGCATACGTGAACCAAAGCCCACAATAAGTAACAGCTTGTCGGAAATGTAGAGTCTCCTTTATTTCAGACTGCTGCCAACTCTGTGCATCTTTCGTTTGTCCCTTAATCACGCAGCTTTTTTCTCCTAGCAAAGCCATGACCACAGAGCAGTAAAGCCAAAGACCATTTGCAATTCAGCTTTCCATTTGGTATTAAATACCCATTTTATAGAAAGCAAATACATCTTTCTTAACAACAAAAAAAAAGAAAAAAGGCAGAAAGAACAGGACCTATGCTGTTTTTACAGACCATAATTTAAACCTGATCCTGAAAAGTAATGTCAAAATGATAAACATGTTGTTTGTGATGTGTTAATGTTTAATGATGACGTTATTGAACATGGAGATTAGATCCCTATCAGATGTGGTTTTGAAGAAGATACCTGGACTATGGAATATTTTCAAAGGCATTTTTCTTGCTAAGAAATAACCAGCTCCTTGTGTACGTCTCTTTCTAAGTATGTTAAAAACACATCAAGTTTTTCACCCTCCAGTTTAGATTTCAGAACTGCTGTTTACCTATTTTAAAGATTCCTGCAATGAAAAAAGAACTATAATTAATGAAGGGCTTAGGCCTTACTGTATGTATACACACACGAGTTTATCTATCTATCCATCCATAGACAGACACATTTTTAACTTTAAGATGTGGTTTAAACTTAAAGGACTGATTGCAAAATATTGGCAAGGACCATTTTATTTAACAAAATATCCAGTGGTTTGCCTAACATCTAATTCCACAATGACCTCACTGACATTTTCATTTTCCAAAAGGCTAACAGAGAGGTTTTTTAGGGTAAAAAAGAAGAGCTAAGCCTCAGAATATGGATGATCCACTGCTTGTGCAAAAGAAAGTCACTCCAGGCAATGCATAACCTTACCTGACCTATGAACAGATACTACTTCCACTCCCCAGTTTCCATTTACCAAATCCAAAATTCCCCCAAGCACATAAGATGACCATTCCTATTCCATGGTACCCCCAATAACACCTCAAGGTTCTCGTTAGAGCTGGGTGCCAGCCTGCAGCATGATGCACTGATCACCTGGTCTGGTCCTCTCATGCCTGGCTGGCCCAGCAGAAACATTGTTCTTGCTGAAGAACAAGACAAACATTCAAATATTCTATGGGGAAGATGTATGTGTTAAGAGGGACTACAAAACCACAGCAACTTTAGACACAAAACTTTTAAAGTTTAATCAAAATGCAAACAAACAGTCCTAAATTTACCTTTGGAATTCACTGGATAGCAAAAGGGAAGAAAACAATGTCTGAACAGTGCTAGCACCCCATTTATCAGGGTTCTGAGCTGTGTGTGCTTAGAGGGCTTTAAGAAGAACTCGGATGACAATTTCAATATATGTTTTCTTTTGAAGAGGAAGATCAAATTCCTTTGTTAATTCTATGTGCCAGTCCCTGGCACAGCAGGTCTGCAAGCAGAATTGTATGTGTGTTCAAATCCAAGCACATTTTATACATAGGCCTAGTTGTGACCAGAACAGTTAGTATCTTACAAGAATAAAGAATATATGGTGGAGACTTGGTTGGACTTTACCCCATGGAGAGGTTAATTCATAATATTCTAATTCAAGTTTCTACCTCCTTCAAGGTACCTGGTATTGAAGAAACATGCTAACAGTCTACTGCAGATACAGAAAGACCTGTATCGTTCTTCCAAAATGTGCTACTGCCTATTCAAGCAAAGAGAGAACAAAAAAATCCCTGCATTTTTAGGGATGGTAACTTTCTAATAAATCCAATGCAGAATGCTACAGACAGCACTTAAGAGCACACCGACATAGTACTATCTCAGAATTATGGACAACCCTAGGATCCTGCCAGCTTGAAGCTTAATACCAGAAATAGAATAAATTGATTCAAGAAATCATCTTGAACACCACCGTTCAGCCTGAGTGCAGTTCAGTCTCTAATGATTAAATGTTATTTCTTTATAAACTTCATTCTGGCCAAAACTACATTACATTAATATTTTCACAAACTACGTCCCAAAATAAACATTTTATATATGATACAAATACCAAAGTCACTTCGGTTCACTTATTGTGGTCATGACCACTTTGGCAAGATTATGGGGAGGGAGGAGAAATTCAATAAATCAGATATTTTCACAATTAAGTGTTTGCAAAGGTCAGAAACCAGCACACAATATCTCCCTACTCTGAATTACACATCAGTTAGTAAAAAGAGCAAAATTTTCCAAGCATCCAGCCAAAACCTGGCATCTGACAGAGGAACTTCATCAATGTGTCCTATCCTTAGGGCTCCTCCGTCCCACCACTATGTCCTGAAGAAACACAGTGCAATGATGGACACAAGGACTAGTTCTTAAATAAAGAAACCAACAGCAGGGGAAGGATGAATGGCAAGAAACTTTTTTCCTTTAATGGTGTTGTCTTTCATAAGCTAACATTGCAGCATTTGCACTGGAAGAAGATAAACTAAAGAAATTTGTTGATAGAGGGGGAAGTTGAGTTTTGTGCTTCAGATGAGATCAGAGATCTGCAAAAATTGAAGTCTCTCTGGGATTTTTGTTTTAGCCAGTGTTTAAGAAAGGCATCTGCAAATGCACAGCCAAATTTCCAAGACAGAAAGCACATCTCCAGAGCACTGGCGATGTACGTTGAATGTGATTTTCTTCTAAGATAGTAAGTCTACTCACTTTCATATTCACCTGGACTGCTTGCTCCTCTTTGCACCAGTTTATTTTCTTCCGATCTGTTCTGACACAGCTGGCTTTTGACAGATGTACACAATATTCAACATGTGAGGAATATTTGTGATGTGTTGGGAAAAAAACAGTCAAAAATGTTGGATTCTGTTCTGTGATTTGCTGTCACATTTCCTTAGGCTGGGGGTACTAAGCATGTCCTCATCCAAATATCTTTCTACTTCCCTTTCATTGATTTATCAACAAGGTTTGACGTGAATAGACCAGAGTATAGCTCATACAACAAAACGACCGAGATGGAGCTGTGCATACCACTCCCCAGCCCACTGGCAGGAACCCTCCATGTGGGGAAGTGCTCACTCCACACTGTTTTCACTGTCGATGCTCTGGGGGATGCTGCACAGGCTGACGCAGTTCGCAGGCAAAGCCACTTTCTGAATAGATGAAAAAATGCAGGCTTCTGCTTTCCGAAGCCAACAGCAACTTTGCGGCACTTAGTAAGGCAACCCGACATGTGTAATTGATACAAAAGGAGCAAGCCAACAGCCAGCAACTGGCAGGGGTGCCCAAACACATGCCCCTCCTGCATATGTCATAGCATTAACACCATCAAACACTCCTGGTAGAAAAGCAAACAAACAAGACCAGCATAAGACCAATATATAAAATGCCCAAAGCAACATTAAATCATCTGAAGATATTCCCATTAAACAGAATTATTGTCCCCATTAAGAATCAATCAAAGCTATTTAGAATCATTGGTTATTCAGCCAGTTCCCTGGGAGACTTCCCGATTAAGCAGATTTTCCATGTGGGTTTCTTGTGATTAAAGGCCCTATCTTGCTAATCCTTGCTCGCATCCATCGTCCTAACTCAAGTGAGCAGTCCTAATAGATGAAGAGTGCTGGCTTACTCATCTCATCTACATTTACCTAATTCTGCTGATTTCAGCTTGATTTGCATGACAAGAGGAGATCAAGCCAAGGGACCTACTCTCAGAGAAGAGTTTGCAAGAGAAGAATTACAGTCGTGCCTACAGTTAGACACATGAATAACTGCCCAGACTGCAAATCACCAGAGCTTAAGTCAGGTCTAGTCTGGAAGGCACATAGCCATGTTAGCGTAAGACTGAAGATGCAGATAAATCCACCCAAGAGGCAAAACTTTGTACTGCAGACACATATACACCCTAATGTGTCTAAATGGCTTCCTGATCAAAGCTGGCTTGTGCCCCAGTAGCTTGGAGGTAGCCTGGGACAGCACCAGACTGTGTAGACATGGTCTCTAAGGTAAGTACCTCCTATATTGACAGCATTTACTTGATCCTTCGCAATAAAATGTGTATGCTACTAGTCTCTAATTGACTGGCCTGCTGACTGTCTGAAATTGCCTGGAGACAAAGAAATGAAATGTGACAAATTGCTTTAAGAGTAATTATATTAATAAAATGTAATGCAGTTTTGTCTGCCATCTAGAAACACTGTTAGCATCAGGCAGAGGAGCAAGCGAGAATCTCAAATTCCACGACTCAAACCAGAAATTAAGGACTTGCTCTTTTTTAAACCAAACTTGTATTTCCCATGATTTCCATGATTTATAACTATGGAAATTAACCTTGACATCCATAAATTCCCATGTTCCAAGTTTCCTAACATATTCTTTCCATAGATTTTCTGTCCCACCCTTTCTGTGGTCCAAACAGGATTTCTGAAGACACTGTGCTGATACCAACAGTTTGATGAAGTACAGTGACTTCTCTGCTTTCTCTGAGGAATACATGTATGTATGCTAGCAGCGTGTGTGTTTAACATGGTTGCACCACCTCTTCCACTTGGTCCTAATGGAAAAGACTTGATTATCACAGTCTGAAAAAAGGTTAAGAGGAAAAATACCAAGCCACATGAGCCCACAAAATGGTTCACTCCCTGGTCCCTGTTTCAGGCACCAAGTACAGCACGAGTGAGTAAGAAATGTTAACCTTTTATGGTTAGCTATGTGATGAAGTGGATCTTGTCTTGCTTCATTTTTGTTTGACAGTGCTATAAACATATGAAATTAAAGTAGTGCCCCAGCCAAACCTTCTCTGATGGATTTCTGTTGGAATTTTTGTGGGGAGCAGCAGAGGGAGGGAGACTGGGGCACAGATTGCAGGGTTGAAATGCACAAGACTGAAACCCTGATGATTGAAATGGAGACGTGATTAGATCTGTAGGAGTTATGCGTGGTACTTAGGCAGTGACCTCCAGGAGACCATCAGGGTGGCCAGTAACACAGAGGGCAGGAACTACCTCAGGCATCTCTATCAGCTCACATGCAAGTATGAGTCAGGACCCTCAACTCACCTTAGAGAGCAGCCCGTTTATCACACCTTCACTGGACTTCAACTCAGGGGCATCCATTTGAGACTAAATAGGGGAACATCAAAAACTGGCATGTGACAGCATCTGCTCAGCATGTCTGTGTGTGTCAAGCTCTGCAGACTCGTTACCTCGCTGTGGTTAGACACCTTGTTTTGAGATTCAAGCAGATTACCGCTAAAAGCTTTTCCTTCTGTTCTTTACTTCCTACTTCAGTGTTACTCATATTGATTTTCTTATTCTAACTCCTCAAATCTAAAAGCAGAGCACTGAACTCACAGGACTGCTTTCTGACTCTTTTCATGACCAGGGCTAACACTACCACAGATCAATCACCGTGAAAGTTATTTTTTTTTCTTGCCTCTTTTTTGACTGAAAGCCGAAGAATTTGGACTTCCAGAGGTTTGGTTAAGAGGCATATTATGTGATTTAAATGTAATGTATCAATAGTGAAGATAGGGCACATGGAGAGAGAAAGAACAAAAATACCACATCTCTCTGCATTGTTGAACACAGTAAGAAAAAAGTCAGATGAAGCATGTGGAGTTACACTGGTATGATACTGGGGCAAATAAGAAGAAAATCAGGCACTACAGAGAAGGAAACAGAAAATTACAGCTCTAATAAGAACAGAAGTGCATGTAATATGCAGCATAGATAATATATGTATGCATGGTAGATCTTACTAAAAACTACAAATATTTTCTTCTCCCTTCTGCTATTGCTCAAAAAATAGAATAGCTCTACCTCCCTCTGTCAATAAATCACATTAAGGTCACTCTGAGGAGCAGAAGAATATAAATGTCTTGTATGCAAAATCAAACTATGTTTGGGGTATAAATGTGATACAAATGTCATCCAAAATACACTTGAAAGAGAGAAATGAAGTACTAGCGCATTAGATTTTGCAATTTATTTACAGAGTGGAAGTCATTGAAATCTACTTCTGCTAAACTATCCGTTCCCAAGCTTCAAGCATTCAATAACTTCTCAACCAGGGAATGTTGGTTGGGTTTTTTTTTTCCTTCCCTCTGTTTTCTCTGCAGTTTGCCTTATCATGTGCTAAATATATTACTGCAACACATTAGTTACTTTGGTCCACGGCTTTGAAACCTTCACACAAGGCTTTAGGAATCTCACAGATAAATCACTGATCAGAATAAACTGATTGTCTATTCTGGATACTCTTCTGCAGGATTACAAAAAAAGCCCAAAAGATAAGTTCAGAAAACAAACCCAAGCCTGTTACTTCTCAAAAGGCCACGGGATTTCATCCTTGGATTTTTTTTCCAAGTCTTCATTTCTCTTTAGTTGTGGGACAATCACCTCACAATCAGCATATACTTTTAAGACCACAAGCCTGGGTTTAATTTGAAGTTCAGATGGACTGTGTATATCTTCCCTCAAACCAGTATTTAAGAAGTTGTTTTTGTGACCTACTGAAGCAAGACATCTGCACTACTCTGCATTTTTGTTTTCAATAGACTCATACTTAGCTTGGTTCAGTTGATGTATAGGAGCATCTTGGAACAGATAAGCCATGAATAATTCCAGATCTTCAACTACCTTCTTTCGACATTCTCATTCTGAACATAATCTTTTTTTAAAAAAAAAAAATTAGTCAATGGATGCCAGATTGGGGTTATGGACTTAATTAATTTTATGTCTGTGACATGCTCACGGTATAATTATACCAAGCTGTGCACTATTAGGTAATTATTTTTTGTCCTCAAAAGAAGAATTCAATTTGTTTAAAATTATTTTCATTCCTTCAGAAAGAAAGATATTATTTCCCTCCGAAAAGCCATCAAACTAAGTGATAAAGGAACCCTATTCTGGTAATAAAAGACTATGGCACTGAAGTGGTTACAAACCATTTTGTTCAACCAGACTATTTACAAGTAGCAACAGGGTATCTGTTTCCTGTCATCTCCATCATATATCTTGAGGCAGAGAGATTGGAGCCCAATTACAGCCTGATATCTAATCAATACATACCTTATTCCTAGAGCAGGAAGTAAAGGAGGAGGCCCTTGGGAGCCAGAGTTCAAATTACTCCGCTGTCGATTCCAGATAGCAGCTAATGATAGGATATATTTCTGGAAAGGGGGGTAGGTGGGAAGGGCAGCACAGTTTAATGGGATTGTTAATACAAGGAACACATATGTATATTAATTTAGACATATGCTTCTGAATTCCAAAAGCCCTACACGAATCAGAAGAGTGACCCAATTTGCTATTCACTCCTATAGCTTTTGGGACTTAGCTTTGTTAAAATAAAGCATTCGAGTGACAACCCCAGTCCAAAAACTTCAAATGAGTTTTGTAAACTACATTTAGTTAGACTGGCCCCCAACCTTTTTAGAGTTCCTTTTTCATGAAGAAGGACTTACTTTCATATGGATACAGAGTTTATATGGCTCCAGGGACTTTCAACCAAGCCAGTGAGCATTTTTCTTTCCCAGCTGACCAGTCCAACTTACTCCATTGTGTGCATGGACCCACCAGGCCAAATCCTGCCCTTTACTGAAGGCAGCAGAACTCTCAGTCTGTTCCTGCTTCAGGAGATCGTCAACAGATAAATCTTGGGACTATTTGTCCCAAGTATCTACTTCTAATTTTGTCTATTAGCCAGGAAAATAACCTCTCCTATTTACTAATTCCTTTGTATTCATAGCAATTGTTCAAAAAGCTGCCTTTTGTATAGCAGTCTTTATGAAAATGTTCGGGGTTTTTTTCTGTCTTCCAAGAATTACCCTAACTCAGAAATGTAAAATATGAAAAGCAAATAGCTTGAATAATCAAAGAAAGTCACATGCTACACTCGGTACTCCGAGAACGAAGCAAAGGAGCATAATAAATCTTGTTAGTATTTAGCTTTCAAAATGGTCTGGAAGGCTGCCTGGTGACATGGATTCCTTCTAGGTTTAACACAGGTTTGATTAGCCAGGAAATCATTGTCTCTTTCTAGGGAGCCAGACCACAGACTTACAAAATTTACAGTAAACAAAAGCACATAACAGAAGTCTTATCCATGGTTTTCTGGTTGGAAGCACTGCAGTAGGCTCTAAGATTCCTAGGTTCAGCACCCAGTACCCAAAGCAAGGCTGCACACGCAAGGCAGGTAAATCCTCACAAGGATCAGATCGGGATCAGATTGACAAAGACCTTCAGATGTCTAAATAGTAAAAGAAAACCCTCACTTTTTGGGATTAGCATTTAAATTGGTACTTAAATCCCAGTGCATTCCAGCAGGAGTCAAGCCACGGACATCCCTCGGTGTATCCCATCACTTATCCCATTGCATCTTTGGATTCCTAACTTAACTTTCTACATACCTAAATCTGGTCTTTGATCACGATACACTCCAATTCCTCATCTGACATACTTGGATGAGTAATCATTCCTCTCTCCCATATTAACTATTTGTCCATCTTAACTACTTATGATATAAATTCTTCCAGCCAGTGATCACTGCAATATATTTGTACAATACTTAGCACAATTTCAGCTTGGGATTTCTTAGTCTGACTCAATGGTGCTATTGCTAATACAGAGTTTCATATAAATAGGGCCCCAAGATTGAACGATACCTCTAAGTGCTGCTATACTACAAATAAATAATTATATGATATACATAAATCTTGCATTTTTAATGCTGAAGTCCCATGAGACAGAAAAAAGATTTTAAACGAGACAAGAACTTTCTAATTATACTGCATGTTGATGATCTTGGAATAGGTACAAAAACCATTAAAGACTTTTACTTTTTTTTTGCCTCTTAAATAGGAAAAATCTTTTCATCAAACATAGATTGAAGCCAGTGATAATGTAACTCTGGCTTACTAAATAATAACAGTGCAGGGCTTTCTAAATAGCCTACTTCAAATAATGACTTATATTATCCTAAATTCAAAAGCAAACAACTGGGGAGAAGGAAATCGCTAAATGAAGAGCAATATTAAATTCCAGAGGGTGAATGTGTGCTGCTAAAGGTGTGGTCTTCATGGAATTTGACCTATATCCATAATTTTGCTGTCACTCAGCACCAGCTCTCACAGCACAAAGACAGCAGATGAGCAGGGCGTAAACAAAGCAGGGAGCTGCCCGGAGCAGGAGGAGGGAGCATAGGTATGACCTCCTTGCCTACCATGAGCCCTGGACACCTGGGCTAGCTTGCTGTCACTGCCATTTAGGAAGAGGCTAAGGTGTGCTGGGTGGTGGCTACTGCTCAGCATGCACTGGCAATCACACAGCAGGAGCAATCAGTTCCTCCAACATCTTATAGCAGTAACCCTACAGGCTCAGTCAATCATTCCAAGCCCCTTTACGTCTCCAGGGCACAGAAACAAAGAGGTAGTGGCTACCTACTAGGTCCATAGTCCTTGGGAGAGAAAATGGGGTTAGGTTAGTGAGCTGTCTTTATCCTGCTTGAACCATTGGATGAACTTCCAAAAATATCCTTGAATTGGCATTCTGTGTACAGCTGTGTTTATGAAAGGCAATATCATGTATGTAAATAAATTCAGATGCTGCTGGAGTTATTTTAAAACAATCAGTAGAACACTAATCATTTTATAGGCACAATCTTATCCCAAGAAAGTGACAACTTGGTGTGTATATACTAAAAGTTAAAGACACTGTTACTTATCTCCATACAGACATTAAGCAAGATGCAGACTTGCCTTATAGCCCCATGAAAAGCTACTTTTGTTTTTTGTGTTCTTTGCTTGCTGGTGTAAGCTTTAAAAACAGTAACCTTTAAATAAATAAATAAATAAAAAATAATCACATAGCCAGAGCTCTATGGGACTCATCCTAGGTGGAGCTCATTATCAGTAGGTGCTGGATGTACCTTGGCAGCACGTGAAACCCTGTGTGTGAAGACCAGATCCTCCAGTGCAACTCACCAAGGGGGAGAAGATAAGCACTAGCAGGGCCCCAGCCCCTTGCCAGCATCCCAGGTGTCCCAGAGATCCCAGAGCATGTGCACAGGATGCCCAAGCCCTGCTTTTCCTGAGCAGGGTGGGTACTTTGAACCCAGGCTAGGGCTGGCCTGCTGCTGGGCCTCGGCCAGGAAGCACGTGTATCACAGAGCTCCCTGTGTTTAAATCCATTAATTATCTCCCAGTGTAAACAGCTTTAGAGCACTGTGGTTGCCTGCTCATGGGGAGATAATGCAGTTTAACCACTGTCTGTCCTAACTCCATCGCTCAACAGATACAAGGAGGGTTGCAGAAATACCTGAGCGAGGTGGGGAGATGACGAGCACATTTCCTGCCTTTGGCTCCTATCAGCCCATGGCAGCTTGAGATGATCCTTCACCTTGGCTGGACTAAGTTAAACTGCAGATATCACCTGGGCTGAGTCAATGGTGATGCTCCCTCTGCCTTCAAGGCATCAAGGACATCACCTCTTAAGAGAGCCTGGACTTTGCATTTGTTTTGCTAACAAATACCAAAGAAACAAAACCGTTAGCTTATTCCTAGTAGTCCCACACTAACCCCATGCTGTCCAGCACCTCTGTTCGACGTTTGAAGAATCAAAAACTCTGAACACCCAGTATATCTGAGTAGTCAGAATAAATAACAGAATACCTGGCTACTTCTTTATGCCACAATATACCATAGCAGAGTTCTGTAATTCAGGTGGCTGCTTTATTAAAACATCGTATATGGTTCCCATTTATTCTTTTATGATTGGAGAACAATCTGGGACTGAGAGAGCATAATCTGTCATAGTCTGTTATGTACTATGTTACCTTCTTTCCTCCCGTGTTATCCGCCAGAGATGACATGTCTGGAAGTATGAACACTTCCATTAATGTTAGCTCTGGTTTCATTTACATTTTCCTTTCTGAGCAAAGTCCTGCACAGCAAGGTGAATTGGTTGTATGATGAACTGGTTACACCATGACAGCTAGAGAGAATACAGCCACATAACAAGGTACATCAGCAGCAGATAGAAAAAAACTCTTAAACTTGCGTGGTGATAAAACTCAAGTCTACCTTGAATTTGATGTGTCAGCAATGCAACATCTCTTCAGACACAAAACAAAGTCTGGTGGCTAACCAGTGTCACTGCCATTAACCTCACCCTGATCTCCAGGGTCCAAAGTAGGAACTTTAAATGAGTTTTTTTATAGCACAAAAGTTACCCTGTAAAAGACTACTAAACCACAGGATTACAAAATATCGAGGGTTATTGCAAACTTCCCTCACAAATGCTAATGAATTGTTTTCTCTTTTTTGCTCCAATCCTGTTGTTTCAAATGAAAACACATCGCTGCTTTGTTGCTGAGCACTTTCTCCCACAGTGCCCTGCATAAAGACTTGCTTGTGCACCCTCTGGAATGTGCTTATTCCAAGATGTTTAATTGTCATTTCTTCCACCTTACATCAGAAGCCTGTCACATGCATTAATTAGGTCCGTAAAAATATGCTTGAAAATCCTACCATTTAAATACAAAAGAAAGAGAAAGAAAGAGAAACGAGCACCGTAATTTCCAAGAATAACTAATTGCTGAAGTTAATTCTCTGGATTGATGGCCTCATTGCCAACATGGCTGAGGTAAGGCATGTAGTAAGATCTCAGGCTGCTTGGCAGTGAACGCTGCCTTACTAATATGTAAATGACATTTTTTTAGTTGATATTTCCAACTATGAATTTGATTTAAATGAAAGGCATACTCACGCAACAAACAACAAGCTGCCATTTATTGAATAGACACACACAGAGGAAGGGGAAACCAGGTTCAGCCATAGAGACCTGGGAATTAGAGACTGAGAGCCCTTCTGTATGATCACAGGGGCAAAGCAGCCCACCAACTAGATCAGTTCATAAGCTGCAGCATCCTATCTCCAGCAGCATCAGCTCCAGATGCCTCCAATAAGAAACCTGTAATGGTGGGCTCATTTTAACTCCCTGAAATAGCCATCAATTTAAATAAGATCCTTTCCTAGCCAGAAACCCAGGCTGGATTGCCCTCTGGCAATAGTATAAATGAGAAGTATCTTCATCTAAACCAGTGGCATTGCAGCAAGGATTTATCACTGTGAGAATGGGAAGGAAAAGCAGGGAAGATGCACTGAGCTTAAAACAGCCCAACTCAGGCAACCAATGTTTTAAACCAGCTTTGTTCCTGCAGTAGCATTGACACATCTACATACATGAACGATAGTTTCTCTTTCTTGCCCCAGGAAGGAGAGCTGGTGGCTTCCTAAGGGCATTCAGCCCCTTCCCACCTCACACCCACCTCACCCACATCCAGCACGATTTTTTGTTCCCACTCAGACACATTCTTTTTGTATTGCTGAAGATTGGTAATACAGAGAGCTCTGGTAATTTTCACGTTGCTGCTGCTCTGCTGCAAACAGAAGGTTTGTGCAGAAGGCGGATGCTGAGACCATCACTCCAGTGCTGCTGCCCTCCAGCTAAGGATAGCTGTGAAACAGCACCCACCAAGCTGCAACACTGCAAACGTTCAGGGCCACACGCTCACTGCTGTAGTCCCAGTGAATTGAATTTGAGGAAGCAGACCCCAAAGAAAGGAAGAAAATTGTATCACAGTCTGTAATATTTGGGGTATTAAGATGTATATACCAAGAAGTAAACTGTGAGCACTGTCTCCGGCATCACTGGAGTAGCAGTGTAACTTGTAGGATTAAATCCAAAATCAAATAAAATTTAACTTTAAAACTTGTACATTTTCTTGTGTTGGCACAGTGTTTCAGACTTGAGGGAATTCAACTGCTTGACTTATACAGCCCTGAAAAATGAGATTTATTGTTCAAATATCAACTTAATTCTTCTAGTATTAATGGCTTTTACTTTTGCTGAGAGAAAATTCTGCTGTTTGTTTAGAGTGACCAGAGATAACTGCAAAACGTGCCCAGGAAAAATATACAGACAAGGAATTGCTTTCTGAAAAACTAAACCAGGTTTATATTAGTACATCAACTGCATTTGTTTCCACATAATTCTGACATCCAGTGTTAAAACAAATGCATGTCTTTATAAGATACATGCAGCAGTATATTCAAGCTATCTAAAATAAAACATCTCCCACTAGCTCTTCTAATGATCTGTATCTTTTAGATTTATAACAACACTTATCTGGGGAGGTCAAAGTACTCAAACATAAAAAATTGAAACTCACAGCATCCCAGATGAACAGTAAGCATGATTATAATCTGTTTTACAATTCTAAATATGGTTTTACAGTAGTCAGACACAGAGAGGTTAAATACTTAGCTCAAAATAAACCCATGCAACCTAGCTCTATCTTCTCTCTGTTCATGGCTTTGTTCCTCCATCTCTGCTGATCAGAGAAAAGAGGTGGCTTTAGCAACAACAGTTCTTTAATTGTCACCAAGTTATCAGCCAACAGCAGTCTACAGATGGACAAGCCTGACATGAGCACATACTTTGGGTTTTTATTTCAATAAACCATAAATTTTAATTCTCAGATAAGTCAAAGTGAGTTCTCTCAGGCAATTAACTTATAATTAGACTAAAGTAATAATATATTTAATAGAATTTAATGGTAATTTTTACAGGGAAGCACATGAACACTAACCTATATTGAACCAGAGGTGGGCACAAACCTAGAAGTGACCATCCAGCACCCTCACACTTTGGAAAAAAATCAAGGTATGGATCTGAATCATGCTGATGAGCTCTCCCTCCTTACAGCCTTGCTCTGCCCAAGCAGGTGAGGTTTCAGCAGCCATCCCACAGAAATGGTTGTTTACACAAGAGGTTTGGCAAGTCTAAAACCTAGAGCTAAAACAAAAATTCTGAAACTTCCCTCTTCCCACCCCCGAATAATTTCTAAAATCCAGATCAGATTTCTGTGGTTTGGGCTCCACTTAGATAACACCTGCTTTTCCTGATGTGCTTTAGAGCTTTGATTCACTGCTTTGTGTTAAACCTCACCTGACCTATTTGACAAGAGCACATTTTATAGTGCCAGTTCTACCGATGAGAAATCTGACATACAATGAGACTCAGGGAGATGTCCGAGGCTGTACTCAATGTTTATAAACAGAGCTGGAAGCAGACTGAGTCACAGGCTTCTCTTTTCTCTCCCTCCCAATGGGACTGTATTTTCTCTTTATTTTGTCTTCTCTCATGCTTAAAATAGTTGTGTCTTATTGAGAGATTTAGCAAGGAGCACCAGTCAGTTCACCTGTTTACCTAGAGACTGCAGCATTTCTAGAAGATGCATATCTTGGACCTATACGCTATATGATATCTAAAGATGCTGGATGGTTTGCCTAATACTTAACTGGAGCATGTACTTGTCTGCCAAATAACTGCAATATTTTTTTTCAGAAAAAAAGCTGGGGGAAGAGGGCAATATAAGTAGGCTGGAAGAAGGAAAGAAGATCTTACAAAGATTTTTAGATACACATATAGTCCTTCAACATCTCAGAACTTGTAGCACTGTCAACAAAAGCTTGTTCTTATCTGGCTCAAAAGCTTTGAAAACCTTTGAAAAAGGAGGACCTCTCTGTTATCATCCCCATTTAGACAGCAGTGATGTTTAGGGTCCACTCCTGAAACAATCCATCAGTGTCAAATAGGACAGCACTCCTGGCAAGACGTGTGTCTCACCAGCAACACCTAATTCCAGTACTCCAGGGTCCACACTCACTGGCAATCTCTGGATACACTCAGAGCTTATTTTGCCCAGCGATGACTGAGCACTGTGAGCTGACCCCATGCACCCAAAGAAGGTTGGACTAAGTCTGAAGTAAAACCCAAAAGGTGCAGAGAACTTGCTCAAACATCCAGTGCTACTGCAATGACCAGCAGATAGGCTGAAGCTGGTGCTAAAGAGAAGCAAGACATGTGTTTTGCTATAAAGCAGCTGCAAAATAGATACTCTTTCTGTAGTTGTCCATAATAGCCTGACTGTATTGCACTTCGACCAATAAGGCCCTCTTGCTTTAACTAAGATTGAGACATTCAAGAGAACAATCTGGTATCAGGTTTTATTCTGCTTGTGGAGTACATATTATACATATTTTTAATAAAATCATTGCAAAACTACCCTCAGGCAGAGAGAATAAATTAACAAGCTACTTAATTGACTTCTTTTCAGATTCTTAGCATCAGCTGCAAGGGAGTGAAATGAGGAATGTAAAATTTCCCACTTTACAAGCCACCAGGCCATTTATTCTCCCAGCCTGCTCAATGCAGTGGTTATTTCTTAACCATTTTAAATGAAAGAACAAACATCAATGCATCAGCTTGGTTACAGAACCACTGCACCCAAAACAAATGCCAGTTTCAGGAAGAGGAAGAATTATTGCTCCTTTACTGCTTCAGAAGCCATAAACCTGAAATGTAAAGGGTGTCCAAATCCTTCTTGATCTCAGTGGACATCAGGGCCCTAAAAACTTCTGGGGTTCCAGGCTCTTGTTCTTACCACTTCGTTTATGTGCATAATGGGGGAAAAGAGTCATTAATTTACTTGACCCTTCCAAACTCCAGAATAAATGCAAGCACCTTTCTTTAAATCGTACTTTTAGAGAATCATTTTGAAAGATCCCTTTCCTAGCCTCAGCGAGACTGCCAGCCGTTTTAGAAGAACACAAAATCTTTCCCCGTTTGATTTTTCCTTTAACATCAGTTAATTTCTATTTGTTCTTCCTCCCCAATTTCACTAATGCCCTTTTTGTATACGTATATTTGTCCATTACAATCTACAGAACAATCACCCTAATTGATCTAGTGCTAACCTCTAACAGCTTAAGATCCAGACTGTTTTTATCTATTGCTCAGTCCCAGTTGCAGCATTAATTCCCTATAGTGCTTACATCTCTGTCACCATTGCCACCAGGCCCTTT
This sequence comes from Aegotheles bennettii, assembly GCA_013398125.1. Lineage (NCBI taxonomy): Eukaryota > Metazoa > Chordata > Aves > Caprimulgiformes > Aegothelidae > Aegotheles > Aegotheles bennettii. Next base: position 181,187 of record VZRW01008444.1, read on the forward strand.
TACAAGAGCACTTCTCTCAATAAATGCCACCGTAAGCCATCCGTACAAGAGGAGTGGAGGCTGTTGAAAAGCCCCCACTGTAACAGTTTGTTTTTGCCTTGTGTTGTATATAATGATAAATTTCATACAGGTGTCACATTTTTTAGCAGTAGGTGAGGATTGATGGGGAGCAGTAAAATGATCCATCATGGGAGGCAGGTGGCACAGTATTGGAATTTCAGAAATCTGTTCCCAATCACATCCACTGCTGGATGACTCAGTAACGACCCTATTTGCGATGCGTTACTGAAAATCAATGTGCCGCATTCAAGGTCAATGTACTGTTAGAAAACTCCTTAAGCACTGATGGATGGATTGTGTTCATTCAGAATAAATGTGAGAAGAAAGTGACAGCTGAGCATCCCAATAGTTGTGCCAACTTTAAGAGAACAGCTTCCTCCTGAAGAGAGAAACACGATTCCCCTGGGGATTACATCATTCCTTATTTCCTTTGTTCTCTCTCTTTTGAGCGTTTAGGTAATTGTTTAATGTATCTATCTTCGTGCAATTAGGAGACTTCAAAGTTTGAAGACAAATACTGATGAACAACAATCTTTATGGACTTCCCTGTATTAATAGCATTAATCATTATGAAAGACTATCAAAGTTTATAAGGATTAAGTAGACGAGCTAAAACATTCGAAGAAGAAACTAAACTCACACACAGGTATAGAAAAAAACCTCTCTGCAAAGAGCTCTGAAGACAAAATCCCAAGTCAAAACATGGTCTTGATTTTTCTGTTATTATAGTAGCGAACAAGATACTTAGTGTCTTTACATATCTTTACATATTTTTTGAACTCTCTAAGTGGTTTTGCATAACATTAAATGTTTTAAATTATCTGGAAACTTTGCCATGCATGGTGAAACAGATTTTAGCTTATAAAAGATCTATGCTTATAAATAAAGCTCTCTCACATTTTCTTTTAGCAATGGGATGGGATATCTTATTCAACTAGTTGGCTAAATATGAATTAATGACACTTCAGAGACTCCTTCCACAGGGATTCAGAAATTGCACTCCTTTTCTTCCCTGAGAAATAATGAAATTGTCTTTTAGTTGATGGGGAAAAAAAGTAATCATCAGCTTCCAAAAGGAAAACAGGATTGATAGCTCAAACAAACAGGAAGGGGGAAAAGTGTAATTTACCATGTGGTTCACCAGCAGCTAAATCTGTTCACTTGACACAATAAATGATGTCAGGCTTCCTCACCCACTGTGTCAACAAAATGGGTGTTGTCAAAAACATTAAGACATCTTATTGACAAACTCTCAAGTCATTACACTCTTTGAAGTGGTTTTGTCTTCTGCCTAAAATTATTGCACCGACAGCATCGATTCATCTGATACATTGATACTGCAGAAACAAGCTCCAGGGAGGGTTCTGAATACAGCCAAAGCCATCAGCCAGACAAAGTTATTTTTTACTATTTTGGTAAGATTCTGAGAGGTGGTGGGTTACCAGGGATGAGCAGTTCATTTCCAATAGTCAAACAACTATGCTTCTGCAAGAGAATAATTTTTTTTCTATCATACCCTAACTATACAGAGCACTGTGAAGAAGAGTTTGCTTTGCATCACGAGCTATCAGCTAGGGGTTAATTGCAAATACATCATCTTAAACAGGTTGCTGCACATTATTTCAGCCAGAACATATTGCTTATTCAAATACTTTAGGGAGTACAAAGCTTCCAGAGCTCCTTTCCTTACTCAAATAGTTGTACTGAACTCCGTTAGGCCAGTGCTACAAGGAGAATCCGAGTGATTTTGCTAAAATAATTATGTTTGTCAAAGAAGATTTGGTCAAAAAATATGTCAAATAACTTAATCATTGCAAGTTAAGAAGTTGGAAGGAATTAAGGCTGTCTGAGAGGTCAAAAGGTGAGTGCATACAGCAGATCTTTCTCAGTCTAAACTGACGTGGCAAAGTAAAGGTTAGGTCAGGCCATCTGCACTGCTGCTGCCCATCAGGAGCTCTTCCCCAGACAAACAGAAGACATCAGAAGCATGATTCACAAGTGCTTCTGGTCCTTAAGTTTAATAGCTCATAGGCCTAATCCTCCCTTTATGCCAATGTGAATCAGCAGTAACTCCATGGAAGCCAACAGCACAATAACAGCATTTAAAAAAAAAAAAAAGAGGAAAAAATTTTGTGTGGGGTTGAATGTCTATGCACCCCAGGAAAATAAGGCCCTTTTCTTCCCCCCTTCCCCTTCTCTTTGTCATTCTGCCCTACAGTGGAGTCTCCAGCCAGCACAGAGCCCATACAGCAAACTCCAGCACTCCTCTTCCCCTCGTCTTTTGGGCACAGGGTAGGTGCGGTAGGTACAGCCCAGAGCATGCTGCATCTCTGCCTGCTCACCAACCACTGCTTGTGCTGTTCTCCTCCTTGCTGGGTTTGGCAGCTGCTAGAGCCACAGGCCAGCATCAGGGAGTAATAACCAGGTCGCTTGATCCCACCACAACCACACACACAGGCTGCAATCGTGTGCCATTGAGCATTTGGCTCGCTGTCCTTAATGCAAAGTACAGAGCTGAAGATAGAAGCAGGCTGAGTGTGCCAGTTCTGTCCACTGTGGATTTGTGATTAAGTTTTGCCATTAAAATATAGTATATAAAACACTAATTCAAGCCAAAATTATAGACTCGGATAATATATGGAATTACCGTGCCAACAATCCACAATAAAAATACACAGTACAAATAAGTGAAAGAATCTGATGTCAAAAATATGGGTAATGAAAGTAAATTATATAAACGTAATTAATAAAGGCTTGGAATGGAAATTTCCAGTGTGTACTGGCTGAGCCTAGATCCACTCAATATCCACAGAATATTCTAAATTTAAGCTGGGATAGTAATGACCAGCTTCTTCTGTTTTGTTTAAATTGTATCTTTTATATCAGAAGGCATCTAGGAGTCTCCACTAAATTGTTTTAATTAAACTAGCCATTATGTTTTATTAGTGCAAACTTTACCACATTCAGATGAGAAATAAAGATGCACATAAAACCCAGACTTTGACGTGAAGAAATCCATTCCAGCACAAGAATTCACAGCTGCTATCTTGTGCTGCCCCAGCCCTGCAGATAACAGCTACTGTTTTACTGGACTTGTCATGTAGCCTGGAAGTCTGACAGGGCTTTTTGTGATCCTTCTGCAGCCTGTGCACAGCCTTTTCTAAGTATTTGTTTTGCTTTGCTCAAACCCCTGAGCTTGGGTGGCCTTGGTGAAGGATTTTCAGATTCTGCTACTAAGATGATGAAGAAAAGACTTCTTTTGCATGAAGTACTTTTGTTTTTAAAATACCACTGAAGAAACAGAGAGAAGGGGATAAGATAATGCCCACCTTCTTCACAGCCTCTGAGCTGGCTTAGTGCTGCACTTCATAGGGGAGATTCCCATAAAAAGCAGCAGGAATCAGCATTTCCATTTAACAATCCACACAGCACAGATGAACCAAGTGGAATATATGTGGTATCTACATAATCCAGTGCAGAAGCAAACAGGTGTATGTACTACTTACACAAGACAAGAAGGTGAAACCCTACGTAGAGCCCCAGTTTTGCTCCCTCTAGTTCTGGCTTATCCATTTAATGAGAGGGATGCCATCCGACTGCTGTCCGTTCTTCATACAGCAGAAGGCCATGAGTCACTGAGATTGAAGAAAGAGTGTTTGCTCATGAGGCTGGTTAGTGGGATTCCCAATCTAATTAGGGGCTTATAAAGTCTTTTGTGATCACTGAATTAAAAGTTGCTACCAGTTAAATCCTCACAGCCTACTCCCACTGGGTAGTTTGTGCAGATTTACACAGTTTTCATACCAAGGAGGCTGCCCTGCAGACCTATCTCTTGGTTTCTGATCAACCTGGCAAGAGATTGCCATCACACAAAATTCTATTGAAATGTATTTTCCATCTGTAACCACAATGCAAGTAATTAGTAAAGCCTCTAAAAGAATCTGGTGGAACCACATGGATAATTAGTTCACTTATACCACTCACACAAGGCCACAGCCCAGTGGAAACCAGCTTCTGGAACATCTTTCCCAGCCCTGCTACAGAGCTTGAGTTGGGAGCTTTAGCCAGGGTCTTGGCTGCTGCTGCACAGCTCTGTTGTGCTTTCAGGGCTACGATATGAAGGAGCCAGCACCACTGCTTGCACAGGCATGAGACACGAGAACTACTGGGAGTGATGAGAGCCTCCAAAACCTTCTTCCAATTAGTCTGTGCCTGCAACAGATGACTTTCAAATAGGGACACAGGGAGAAACAAATAAATTCCTTGCAATTTCCATAATAAACAAAACCAGAGTGAATCACTCCAGAATAACAGCTTCAGTAACTTGACACCTCATACTCTTTCAAAGAAAGCAAAACCATTTTGTACAAATTAAAGGCCATTTCTGCTGGGAAATGAGAAACAATATTCCAACTAATGCAAAATATCAAGCAATTGGTTTAAAACAAATGTCACCCCATTCCTATGCAGGAAAGGTGCATCAGCCTTTCAGTTCTGAATTAGAAGTATTTCCAGGCACCTTTGTAAAGTTGTTTAAATGCAGTCCTACATTAGCCTCACTATATTTTTAAGTCAGTTATCAAGTATTTAGCAGAATAAATAGCAGTTTGAGGTGTTGGTTGTAGTTTGGCTCCATGCTTCCATTCTGAAGCGGCACATGTATAACTCCAGCTGCAAACCAGTGACCTTTTCCAGGTCCAGCTGCAGAAGCTGAAGGCTGCTTATCAGGCAGAGGTGACCAGCCTGCAGTCCACCCAGCACAGTGAATCATGTCTTCACTGGCTGCTTCAGTGCAAAGTCAGACATTGGACTGTCCTTGCAAAGTCAGTCAAAATTTGACTGAATTTGCATCAATATGGATATGGCAACATCCAGCCAGACCTTTCCATTTCCTCTGGCAGACTTTGCAGAGCAGCCTAATTTCATCCCTTGTATTTCCAGAAGGAAATACTCTATATATTCTCTCTTATCCACACAGATTACCATGCCAGTATAGCTGTGATCAGAGATCACATATTATATAGATCAACATATTATCACACATACTTTGTGTTCTCCCCACTCATCATCTTCCTACTTACTTAGCAACTATTAAAGCAATTAGAAATACTATGTTCCTCCCAGGCAAGCCCTACAGAAAATTCTCTGCACTCTTTGTACGAATTATGCCAATGGAAAATGTTTCATTGATGTCAGCCAGTGTATTAGCAGCCTGTCTACGGCACAGCTTTTTGGGGAGTTTATGTCAGTATGCTAAATTAAATAATAATTAAAGTAAGTTGCTCAAAAGTGGTTTGGATGTGCTTCCAAATGGAAGTCTTGACAGAAGGGATTCAAAAGGAGTAAGAGATACATATGTTTTGATAATCTGAAGTGAGCCAGCTTACCCAAAAAGCCACTTAATTACACCAAAACTTAAACATCTGGTTTAGATTATCTGCTAAAAAATAGTATGGTGAAAAGTAAACCACTTGGAGAGGAAGCATTAACATTATTCCTGACTGACAGATTGTCACGACAGAAAACTAATACCTTTTTTAAAATGATTTTTATACCATCATGATATACAAAGAGGAAACTCAGCAAAGCAAGGAGCCCACTTGCCTTCACACCAAATTAGGAAGAAGGAGGAGCTCTCCCTGCCCTAGGGTGACAGTCACAGAGGGACTGCAATGCTGGGGGATGCCGGAGGTACCAGGCTAATCTTTATCCGTTGGATCCTTTGGAATCCATGTGGCTTTCTGATGTCCTGCCATGTTCAGGGTATTTTCACAAGGAAAAAGTCTCAAGGAAAAAAACAAACAAACAAACAACATTCTCCACTTTGACTTAAGAACATTCCTAACATTTCTGTTGTCTGCTATTGTTTGATTTATTTCCTTTTTTTCTGAACCCGGCTACAGCCAAGGAAAGACAAGCCATGCAAGAGTGCTGCCAGCTCGTTCCCTGCACATACAGTAGGCACTCCCCAACCTGGAGATATCCAAATCTCTCCCAGGTACAGTAGCCTGGTATTTTTTAACAATATCTGTAGCTGAGAAGTCACATTATAGCACTTTAGAACATTTAGAGCCTAAGGAAAACCTTTTATGTGTGCATTTTAAAGCTCAAAGCTATAATCTAGGACTTGGTATATTTATCCAAGTCCTTAATTATTAATGTTACTCTATTGATTTGATACCTGAAACTAACAACAAAACCTGTGCAAACTAATTATGCCTGGCTTCCGAATTTACAGGGCTTCTTTGCTCCTCTTCTAAGTCTTCTTTATCTTAATCAATAAGGTCTGATTCATAAAACAGTAGAGATACCAAATTGAGAAATAAAAGGCATATTAATTATTATAGATACTGTACAACACCTATGCATGTTACTGAAGCATTTATTTACCTGAGGGATCCCACTGGTATCTAAGTTTGTCTTAGTTTATTATTCTAATGCAGGAAGCACAGTCAATCCTAACAGTATTTTAACAAATTCAGAAACAGAATTATTTAAAAAAAAAATCTCTGGTGTCTCCACACACAGCTTTGTGACACCACCTTCTTGAGGCAGTGCAGCTTTGCTACTTTTCTGTGGAAAGAATAAATTCACAAGCCTCTAATGCCCTCAGGTTCCTCCGTTCCTCCCAGCAGCACTCATGCAGTACATCACCAGTGCTGTGCTCTGCCAGCTTGCAAAGTGGAGAGGTGCCCAGATTCCCTTCATCTGCATTCAAAAATACTGAATCAATTCCTTAATACAGCTAATTTAGGGCCGGATTCTGATGCCTTGCTTCACTCTGATTAGTATCCTTAAAACACGCAAGATTACTTCTGGAGTAGTGTTCATGCACAGGCCTGGCAAGATCACCATCAATAACTAAGTTTGTAGACTACATCACCAAATCTGTAGTGTAGATATTTTTTTTTCTTCCAAATAACAAGTGTCCAAATAAAATACGACCACACCTATGTAACAGAGTGGAGATTGCATACCATATTTTAGGCAGGAAAAGTGGCTTAGGGAGATTATTAGTCATTGACTATAGGTTTAGAATTGGTCCTTAAGCCTCCTCAGAGTTGTACTTCAGAAACTTGCATCTCTAATACAAAACTAATAAGCGAAATGAGAAATTAGGTCCTAACATATTTTTGATCTCCACATTTGAACATCTATTTCATTTTTATTATTGTCAATCACTGTGTATATAGACTTAAGAATTATTTTATTCAGATCTTCTCATCTACCCAGTTCTTGAACAAATATACTATATTTCTCTCAAATCCTTTTGCTTCCCAGATGTCATTTCAGGTAGAAAAAATATTTTTAGAATGTGAATCAGAAAAGAAAAAGCGTAAGTTCTGAGGAAGATGCAGAGCACAAATCTTTTTTATTTGAACCAAACCAAAAGTGGACTAGCTTGAATTCTTGAGTTCAGTGAGACCACTTCAGGATTACATCTAAACCACCGATGATCAGAACTTGGTTCAAACATCTCCACTATGACCAACCTCCATTAGTTCCATTGGACAGCAACTTACATCAGAGAGGGAGGTAATTTACAATTTTTATAACCATCATAATTTGTAGTACACAACTAACCACATGGCCATTCTTTCAAAACACAAAGATAAATCACAAGAAAAATCAAAGGCGTGTTTAATGTTTGATGACAAATGGCTACTAACAAACATTTACTGCAATAAATTGATGTTAAAAACAGAGATTATGGGAAAATGCTTAACAAAGGTGATTAGGATCACTTATTTTAAACTTCTTTCCCATTGCTTCTCTTAAGTGCCTGGACCACCAAGTTTCATTTAATCCTTTCTAATTCTGAACAAGATAATTATGGCAAATAATGGTGAATGAATCACATGCCTGTACAGGCGTTTCACAGCCATTGTGGCATTTAGATGAACGCTGTGTCAGAGGATTAATGCTGTATAATACCACATTTGCTTTTGCAGCCTATTATTTTAATCTTGTGAGCTGTCTTTCATCAAGGTGGGGGAATACAGTAAGGTTACTGTTGATCTTGGGCATCCAGAGAGGATGCTGTGTGACATCCAAGTCCTTCAGTCCTATAGGGGACTCTTGGCAGCTTCTAAAATTCTTGTTTTGTGCATTAATGGAAGGAGAAGGAGAATTTGCCTGTGCTAGGGAAAAGTTGGCAGGTGAAGGAACAGCACAAGAGATGCCATTGTGCCAACAAGTTACTTAGTTCTGAGTATTAGGCAATGTGCACCCAAGAATTCACGGGGTCCTAAAACTGCAGAGACAGCAAATCACTGACTTGTCACTCCCTGCAGATAGGGAAGCAGAGATCTGGCAATGGTGCAGAGCTAGATGGACTGTGGTAGCCAAGTAGTCTGTGGGAGTGAGTGGAATATGATCTAGTCTACAGAGGAGCAAAATATTCTTAACACTTTGTTCTTGCCTTGATATAGTTTGTCCACTCTCTGGGCTGAGGTCTTTAGCATTATACTAACATCCCTGTGAGAGTCCACTCACGAACTTTGACATGGACCAGTCTGATCCTAATCAGTAGAGACTTCTCTCCTGCTGAGTAACAGGAGCATTTTGAAGTGCTAGAATTGTACTTTGAGTTAGTTGTGCCTATCAAATGCCCACCTATGAATGTGTGGTCCACACTCACAACCTTTGCAGAAAGAAAAGCAGCATGGGGGTGTGAAAATTGTTCAGAAGCAAACACTACTTCCCCAAACCACTGCCCAAAACATAAAAGGAATTCAGAACACACTGCAGATCAGAAAAATTCCATTAAATTATACTCATTATATTTTCTAAAACAAGATGGAGAAGTGCCAAAGTACCTAAACAAAGCAGTTTTTTCACACAATTTCCATCCAACTGAGAAGTATTAAGTCCTGGAGATCTTATAAAGAAACCTGTTCTTGAACAATTTACTGCCCAGATTTATATGTCCAAGAAATGAGGATGGTTCAGATTAACTTCATATAAGCATCTACTCTCAAGAGTTCTTCTCCAAACCAAACCTGAGCCAGAATTTTTTTCCCAGCTAGCTGCCCTTTTACACTGTCATCTGAAGGGGATGGAAGATGGCCACAACTACATGTTTGAGAATTCCCCCAACTACGGAGAAGTCTCCAACTGCTTTGAGTCACTGGAATCTTCTTACACTTGAATTGCAGCAGGAGGACATCAAGCATACCAGAGAGATCTGCTAAACCACTTCATAGCTGGCACCCAGCACCTGACCTGCTCTAATTGCTGTTGGGATCAGCACTATGGAGTTTGCAAATCCAGGAGTGTTATCCAGTTGTGAATGTGCAAAAGTAGCTGAGGGTTTTGGTTTGGGTTTTTTGTTTGGTGGGGGGGCTTTTTTTGCTTGGTTGAGGGAAAAATATTCACTCAATCTGAACAAAAGATTTTAGATTACATTTCATATAAAAATTGCAGAAAAAGTCCTTTCAGCTGAGAATGCTGAAATTAAATATTGACTTCTTTAGCTTTTAAATTTTGATTGGACACAAGTAATTCAGGGAAGTCAACATGAGTTAATTGGTGCAACTCCAGGCTGCCAAACTGGCATTATTTTTGTTATTATTAGTTCTAAAAATGGTTTGGGCCACTCAGCAGGGACCAGCTTGTCTTATATGAGAGAATCCCATCCTCAAACTTCTCTTAATCAATTGTCCACTCTTCTGTGTCTTCCACTGCTCCAGACCTTCGCATGACTTCGTATATGGAAACTGATAAAAAATTCAGCCCAAATAGAGAACTTTGAAATATGGAGTCCTCTGAAAATCTGGCACCAGAAAGGTTATATAGTCCAAAAAGGCAATGGAAGACTGGGAGCCACATGCCTTGACTTTACCTTAACTACCTTGATTAGAGGTGAACTAACCAGACATTTTATATGACCCTAAACCTTACCACAATCTATAAAATACTCTGGAAATACAGCAGTTATGAAGAGCTATATGTTCACTCTATTCAAGGAAAAAAGTCAAATATTGTAGAATTAAAAAGGAGGCAATTTAGGTATTGAAGACAGAAGTGTACAGAGATAGACTAGAAGCAGAGGAGTACAGCTTCTAACATGTACACACAGGAGGATGGTATGATAAAAGCCAAGGTGACAGGAATTGGTTGAAAATATTTTGAGCCTCCAGACTCTGAACTATTTGGGGCTGTTTCAAGGCCATTTTTTCCCTGGGCTGTAAAACAGAGTTCTGAGTAACAGTTGAAGCAAATGGAAGTCACATCAGGCAAGCTGAAGTTATGCAATTTAATCCTGCGTGTCCCCTACTTTATTATATTAATTTATGATTACACCATACTTAGATAAAAACACGTGTTCACTGGCAGGCTGCACAGAAAGCAAAGGCTGGTGATACCTTAAGTCAAGATGTTGTATAAATAGAGATTTGAATACAAATGTCCACAGGGAGAGAGAATAGTGGTGGGATTTCATTTTCCATTATTACTACATGCTGGTAATGTGCTTAACAGTGTAAATATCTTTAATGACACAAATGGATTTTTTTTTCAATCTATGGGTCTTCTCTCTTACTCTGCAGTAAATCAAAAGACTTTGCTGATGTCAGTATTGTATCACTGTATAACTGGAGTGAAAGGAGAATTACAACGACTATTTTAAGCAGGAGTGGTTCTGGTTCAGTATATATTCCCATTTGTAGCACAGATGAAAAGGGGAAGATGGTTTATAAAGCTGGACTGAGAGCACAAGAGAGCAATCGTACTCTCCATTCTGCCACAAAATTTTGGCACTATAATTTGGGCAAATCATTTAGGATTATTGTATCTCAGCATCCCATGAAGCTGGCTTAATGTTTTCCTAACACTAAGGATTTTTGTAAAGGGGAAAAAAAGTTAGAAATTCTAAAAGCAACCAGGGAAGTTTTTCTATTAAATACCAATGCAGTTTTACAAGTAAATTCAGGAGAGAGAGAGAATTTTAATGCTACTCTCAGGGATTTTTTTATTGTATCAAAAAGTGTTGGGAGTAAATGCAGAACAAAGATACCCACTAGTTTAAAAATAAATAAATAAATAAATTGAAGATTTTAGATTTGGTTTTAGGTAAATCAGTTACCATGGATCCATATTCTGGCAATAATGCATCTACTCTATTGTACATTTGAAAGCTATAGAAGTATATGAAGGTAAAAAACCACTTTGGATTTCAAGTTAAAACTTGGTAAAATAACAAGAGATTGAACTAGCATAAGGAAAATAAAGAGGGGAGGTGGGTTTAATTCCATCTCTGAAAAAAATAATAGGGAAAAGCCTGACTTTCTTTATGCCAGAGGCATTTTGCCATCCACTTCTGCAGAGCCAGGACAACTGTGTTGTGTTTTGTAGGGCCTCAATCCTGCAAACTGTGCGATGGAGAAGGGAATTTCTGAAGTCAGTGGGATTCCCCACAGCTCTCAGGATCAGAAATTTGTGGGAAACTATGTATAGAACTTGTCTGAATTTTGGCCCAAGAGTTTTCTCATTTCCTTTGACAGTCTCCATAAAAACCCTCTTGTGCAACTCCACTATCTTTTCATCTTGGGATGCCAAAATATAAGAGTCTGAACATCTGTTTGAAAAACAGAATATGCCAATATTTAAATTAGCAATGGTTTCTTTTCCCTCCAAGACTATCAACTAATTATTTGAAATAGATTTACCCAAATATTGCACTTAGTTCCATATTACACATGCATAAATGAGAACAGAATTTGGCCCAATATGTTTAAGCTAAGCACATTTTTGCAGCTATGAAAAGTAATCTGATTTCCATGGAACAGTTCATACATGGCAATTTGCCTTCCTGGGCCTCAGTTCATGTCAAGCCTTTTCACTCTGTTCATTTTATGAAGATTTAATTGAATCCTACTTAAATAGCATCAACTAGCACTTATTCATAAAGCCATCAAGCCTTTCATCACAAATTCATAGTTTTGTAATTCTTTAAAAAAATGAAAGAAATAATATATATTCGGTCATACTATCACTGGAAACACTTGAAACAAACTCTTCTGTCCACAGTCCTCTACCATGATTTTGAAACCTCATTTTGCAGTCCCATTAGGAAATAATCATATTTTGACCAAAGGTGATTTTATTTTCACTGTTTTTCTGCGTGAAAAGTGATGGAGAAGTTACCGCTGCATGGACAAGTAAGGTTTGTCTTAGAATGAGCTGATAGAAAGAGATAAAATAACAAAAGGTAGGAAAGGCAAAGCAGTTTGGGCAAACCCAACAGGAATGTTGCCGCAGTACCAGAAAGGGACAACATATGGCTAAGCTCTCCCTAACCCACCTTTGTCAACAACTCAAACCAGCAGCAAGCATGGAAGGTGCAAAACCCATGCAGGCTCCAAAGCAGACTAAGGTGATTTCTACAGAGCCTTTGTAGGACTATCAGAAACTCCTAAAAACCAAAAAATCTGACCCAACAGGTGTGATTTATCAATGAACAAAGACATTTGGGGAGCAAAAAACACCCCACAAACCCTCCAAAAAAAGAACAAAAAAGGCCTACTAAGAAAAAGATGCCCAAAAGCAGGGGGAAGAAGTCTTTTCTTATTAGTCCTTCTCCACAGCCCAGGACCACCACCACCTGCACAACCACTTCATGCACCTCCATTGTTTTATCCCCCAGTTTATTACCTCTAGCACCTCAGTATCAACACAGCTGAAATTGTATTTTCAGAAAGAAAATGAGTACTTTGCCACTGGGTAAATTCTTCAATTTACTGCACCCCGAACCCCTTTGACCCAGGTTGTTATTCACCAGAACAAATTGGGTCTTACATTATTGGTTCTTGTTCTTTGCAGTTGCAGAGCTGGTACCAACTACACTGTTCATAACAATTTTACCCAAATAACTCGGACATGCCTCAGGTAATTAAGGAATTATATCCCCCCAGCCAAACAATACCATATTTCTTATTTCCATCATATAAATGATCCCACAAGGGGCCAGGGAAGCCTTTTTGTCTCATAAAAATACATTACAGAGGTGCATACTTAAAGCATGATTTCTTGTTATTATTTGGCATGGTAAAAACATGGTGGATTTAACTTAGCAGTGATGAAAACCATGTGGACTGTGGCAATGCCTACCAACATAGGTCTGATAGTGCAGGCAGAGCAGGCAAACTGACTTTATACATCCCGCATAGGATGGAGAGGATTTGCATTGCCTGTGGTCTTCCAATTAATTGATTCTGGATTATACTGCTGAACAGAGATGTAGGAAGAACCCTTTCAGTTTGAAGGGAAGAAATCATGGACAGATGAGGAGGTAGTCCATTGTGACATCTACCTCCCTGTTCTGGCAAAATACAATGCAAAATGAGTTGTTTCCCCCTTTTTTTTTTTTGTCCCCTGATTCATTTTCACGTAAAAGCAGCGGAAATATAACCCCCCAGAAATTATCACAGCAATAGAGAGGAAGGGAAATGTAAAAATGGGAAAGCGAAAACTTCAATCCATGACTCAGAAGAGGAAAAAAGGAGGCTTTGCAGACAATTTTTGTATCTGATGTCCCCACTATAAGGCTAACTCCAGCCACTTTGGACTTGCAAATGTTTGTACAGTCAACCCTGCACTTTCTCTGCAAGTGTCAGTTGGTGGTTGCACTAACCCTCTCCTTCCAGCCCCCTCACCTTCTCCCTGCTTCATACCCAATCTGTGCTTAACCCTCTCAGCCTGTTCCCCATGACCTTCCCTCACCCTTCTCCTGTTTCATGTCTTCCTTTTTCTTTACTTTGTTCTCCCCACAGTTAATTTCTTCCTTATTAAATCCACCAGAACACAATAACAATGTGGTTAAACTGACTTTTGCTGACCCTATACTGTCCTCTCCAGGTCACGTCTCCACAAGCCCAGTGAAGGACCATGCAGAGATGCAAGTTCAGATCTGCAAACATCAGGACTGAATTCATGTGGTCCCAAATGCAGAGCAACAATCATCATGTCTCAGATGCTGCCCTGTGCTACATGCTACATGTCCATAACTGATAATGTGATTTATGACCATCTGTAACATTTTCAGATACCTGCTCTTAGGTGTTTGGGCTGATTTTCTCCATTTGCAGAAGCACAGACACATTTTAGCAAACTTAAAAAAATAAAATTCAAGAAATCTGGAGGATGGATTCTACTGCTGACATACTGGTGAGGGTCTGCATCCATGCAGCTCCCAGAGTGACACCTACCTCCCCCATCAGTGAATGGTGTTCGCTCAGTAGCAGGCAGAGCACTGATGGCTTCTCTGCTGACCCTTTGGTTCTGGGTGGACTTGGAAGGCTTTACTATTATTTTAACCTTCTGGGCAATCCTCCCTTTTGTTCTCCACTTTTACTTTCCTTATCTTATTTTTACACTCTCTTATCTGCATTCTTTCACATCTTTTTATTTAAAGAGGTTTTCTTCACTACCATTACTATTCTGTACTAGCTTAATACGGGATTTCTGAGCCTGTGTTAACTAGGTTACTCATCTGTTACTACTTCATAAGGGCAGTAACATTTCAGAAAAATGAACATGAAGGTCTTGTTCTCTCCTATTACTCAAACCTCACTTTCAAGGTATCAAGCAGACTCCTTCCAGCATTTGAATGTACAGGCCCTGGGCTCCTCCCTATGAGCTTGTTTCCCCAAATATTCAGTCTTGACACATGTAGAGTATTGTCTGACCCCAGGGAATACATGTATGAAACTGCTTGAAATTAAGACAGTTCAGCTGAAAGACTTTCCTGCCTCCTCACAAAGGCTTGGATTCTCTTTGCCCCATACATTTGCAGAACCTGTCAATATGCCCATTTTATGACAAGCATGTTCATTCACTGAAAGGTCCTCTCGGCTTCCTCTTGGAGGCAGGTGTTTCCTGACAATGCCTATTGTCCTGCCTGGCTGGTGGCTCCTTGCTCTGTGACACCTACTGTAGGGCTCTCGCTTGCTTCTTTTGTCAGAACATAATCTGCTTCCACGCACACTTTTCTCACACTGAGAAAGCATCTCCCATCTGGCCAGAATCAACCTTCCTTTCCTTTCTCACCAACCCTGCCAGATAACAACGGGCTCATCCTCCCACAACCAGAGCCTACGGCTGTGTTCTCCAAGCAGAGCAGGACTGTCGCCAACTCAACATCATGAGCAGCAGCATGCTGTGAGACAAACAGGGACATTATTCCAAGTTTCAGCTTCCTCTTCCCTTCCATGGTACAGTATCTGCTTAGTTCATCAAGGCAGAGAGCAACGTGCAGTCCAAAAACGTGTGCCAGCATCCTTCCAGTGCACATTAAAACCGAGTCTTTCAGCTCTCTGCACTAAATTAACTCCCCTGCACTGCACAGAGCATCAACCACTTTAATGCACTGGGGTGGCCAGGGCAGAGCATGCTTTGCTCTGCAGAGCTGGTCTGCAGCTGGAGAAGTCCTGTCCCTCCACAGACAATGAAATGCCATTACAAGAGTGGGTCTTGACCTGGTGCTTTGGGAGACAGAGTTAACCCCAGCCGGGTGAGTGGGTGTCAGAGAAGTCATTGCACAGCCCCAGGGAATCTCAGCAGCATTTACTGCAGTGGTTGAAGGTGGGATGTCACCACAGGCACCAGCAGCCAGTGCCCATCCCTCTCCTCTCCTAGTGTGGGAGCAGGAGTAGGCTGCCAGCTGCACTGAGCCTGTCTGTCCAAACACCTATATGTCAATATAGAAAAGCCTCTCAGACTGCTGTAATTCACATCAGGGACCAAAAACTCCCTGCAATGAACAACACTGCTGAACAACCCATGGGCATCAAGCACTTGATCCAGCACATGGGGGAACATCAGCCCTGTTTTTTTCACATAAACAAAATGAAGTCTGATGTCACCCATAATTGCACCCCATGTTGTAAAACCACTCACACACAAAAAAAAGCTAGACCTTGGTTTTATCTTTGTCAATATGGCACCTTCCTCAACTCCTTTTTTTTAGTTTTTCTTTGGGGAAGATGGGACTGCTTTGTTTTGTTCTGATTTGTTTTTTGTTCCTGCCAATTGTATGAAATGGAACGTATTTGGGAGGAATGAATTAAATTTTACAAAAGCTCTTCTAATAATATATATTTAAAAAAAATAAGCAAAGAATAACAAGCATTTGCCCAGTAGATGAACTGTAAATGTTATCAGGCAAAGTAAACATTCCAACTGTAATTGTTATTGTAGATGGATGAATTCATAAATATGGAAACACTAAAAAATGGTGTAATACAGAAACAAAATGCAATGGACTGAGAAAAGAATGCAGCATGCAGCAAGCTGGGCAAAGGCAGTTCAGAAAGGTTAAATAGCTAACATGAGCACTGAAGAACAGAGCTTTCTAATGTGGCACCAGCTTCGTGGAAGCTGATGCAAACATTCGTCACCTATTCACCCCTCGGGATTTCGTTGACACTGCATATGAACCCAAAGTATTCCTACCCCCCTTTGTCCAACACCGAACAACAGGCCCTCATTACTAGTTCAGCCTGAATCAGAAGAGCATTTTTGAAGTTCTTTTCCCAACTGTCCTCACTTACCATGCTTTGGCTCCCAGGATGGGTGGGCTTGGAGCAGAGAAACCCCTTTGGAAACACCAGAGGACATGCTCGGGGGATGCACCTGATGTGCCACAATCACTAATGAGTTCTTGGGCTTGGACTAGGGGCAATCCAGACTAAAATCCTCACTATGGACTCCTGCAGACACTGGGTACTCAACACTGAGTGTTCTGCTCCCAGTCCACCACGTGTCCTGCTAACATGGACATAACCTCCTGTAAGCACCCCAGGCTGGAGGCTGCTCTTCTGAGGCTCTTATATAGCCTTCTCCAGGGAAGAAGTCACCTGAACAGGGTTGCTGTTCACTCTTTACTGCCCTTGGCAGGATTTTTTTCACTCATTCTCAGTGCTGCCTGTTAAGGTAGCATAAACGTGTGATAAAGTCACATTGACTGTCTTAGGGGGTTACATATTAATGCTGTTTTTCTTGAAGTTCTTTCTTACAGGAGACTCCAGTCTCCTGACACACGCCAGACCAGAATCAAAGATGTCCTGGCTTGTTTGACAGAGATGACTGTATGTGAGGAATGACAGTACCAGCTGTCACCCTTTGATGCTCTCCAAATTCACTTTGGGCAATTTCAGGGGAACCGATGCAACCAAATTCCTACTCAGCCCACAGGGCTATCACAAAGAAATGAATTCTCCTCCATGCACTGCAGTCACAACACAAATGCCCACACTGTCAACCCTTGGCTAGAGCACAGCCAGCATGGAAAAGGCAGGCCAGGCAGCTTGGCTGTGCCCTAGCACACCTCTCCCCACTTCTGCAGCAGGTATCATCATGCCACAAGGACATGAAAACCTCCAAAAGACATTTTTCCCTACCCCAGCCCTGTTCACACCTCACCACGGACCTAGATGCTCCATTTTCCCTTGCTGCCTGTTTTAGCAGGCATAAGTGGCCTGCTAGTCCTGCAAAATCAGACCAGTTCTTTCCTTTCTGAATGCTCCAGATCCCTTGCAGGGTAGTCAACAACAGCAATGCACTTTTCTCATAACTTTCAGCTTGTCGAGTTGCTCAGCTGAAATCAAGCTGTAATTTAAAGAAAGGAGTAGTATGTTGAGTCTGACACTTTAAAAAAGCTGCCCTCAATACTTCCACTCCTGGTTTCCTCCGATACGATGCATGGCAAGCACAAATATTAGCCCTTAGCTGATCTGATCTTCAATCATAAAAAGCTGTCTCAGAGCTAATGCCTGCACCCACGGTTCATTAGCAGGCAGAAAAAAAATGCTACTGAGAAATAGGAAGGCTGGCCTTCTGCTCATCTGAAAATTTATCTCTGAATATTCAGTACAACCTCAGTCATTAGTTTCCAAAGTCACATACGGAGCAGATAGATGTCAAATCAATATCAAGACAGATAACTTCTTATCAGTAGGAACGGATACTGAGAAACAGCCCCTGTGTGATGGTATCATTTCATTAGGTTAGTTATCAACAACCAGTGCCATATGTGACAATCTCACATAGCCCTGAAAAAAGACTGAGAGATAATAGTATGCTTTATAGCTTAATTCTCTGCACCAGTTAATTATATGGCACATTAAATCTACCTCAAAATAAACAAATATTGTAATTATAGCTAGAAAAAATTTACATCATTCTCATCAACCAAAGCCTGACTGGGGGAGCTGGGTATACTTGGACATCTAATTCGATACGTAGGTCCTAAAAAACGGATATTTAGATGATTTTCAATCTTTATATTTAAAAGCTGTTGTGTTGAACAGACAGCATTAAATCCAAATATTACTTATCTTCAGGAAAGATGTCTTTCAATTTTTTACTGTTTAAACAATCACTTCTATATTCAACTGCTTTGCATACCTACTACATATAATTTCCTTGAATGTTGAGGAATCCGTATTTTAGATGCATTTTTACCACTCCTGCATCATACGGAGTATGCAATAAGATGCAACTGAATTAATTTCATCACTGTGATGGATTATTAGTATGCAAATCTAATGGATCCCCTAGTGTTCCTTTGCTATCATATTACTCCTGCTTACAAAGGATTGCAAAACTTTCATTATGTTGGCCAATCAGTCAAACATTGAGTCAGCTAGTTCATCTTTTTCTGTCTCTCCCAGTGGCTTTATTTATATCAACTAGACATCGGACAACCCTCTAAAGAGAAGCAACTAAAATACCCACCCCCTTCCAGCAGCAAAGACCTCTAAAATCAGATTCATGACAACTCTTTTGGCCCACCTCTGCTGCAGAGTTTGCAGTATGGGCTGTATCACAATATGCTCTGTATCATGTGCTTCCCTTCTCCCAGAATAAATAAACTGAACTAATTAGGTTAAGGGATAACCATGAGTAATGTCACAGCTGCAGCAAATGACTCTCGGAGAGGAACTATGGAATAACTCAAGCATTTGAAGGAGTACAGAAGCAAGTGCTCTACAATAACCCACCATATATCAAAATAATAAAAAGAGACAGAATTTGGCAACAGTAAGGACATGGCAGTTTTGACACACATAGAGATGTCCAACATAAATATTTCGAGATCTTTTATCAACAGTTTCTAAACATAACAGGAATGTGCATGAACTGCAGCAGCTCAGTTCCAAACAGCACCACGCTAGAGATGAACAGATTTTAGATGTAGATTGTGAGTGGGGTGGAGAAGAAAGGAGAGGGGAAAATGGTTTGCAGCTTAGTAGGTCATTTTCAAACCAGCAGCATTGGTGCCAAATGGAGCTTTCTAATTACTTTTATTTTCCTGCTGAAATTGCAAGAGAGAAGCACAAAAAGCTGCACAGTGCTGGGGTGATTCACATGTTTCTGGAAGCTACAGTCCAGGGAATCCCTCCCTGGCACTGTGGCTGTTGTCTGTTGCGGGAATTAGGGTTTAGTAGCTCCAGGCTGATCTCATGAAAAGGAGTGACAGACATTCAGTCTATGGAATTGCAGTGGGGAAAACATAAACCCTTTGTTGTTCAAACTCAATACGTTAGAAGTAGCAAAAAGAAATTGTTTTTTTCACATCTGAGCTTCACAGAAGCTGTTGATTCACAAATACTGTGATATCCATATTATTTCTTTCCAAGTGCTGTTGCAGAGAGATCTTCTAAAGTAAAATAACTGTTTTAGGCTTCCCCCCCCCCCCTTTTTCAGAAAACACATGCTTGAGTATGTGAAAACAGCCTGAGCCAGCACAAAGTTATTTACCCCTCAGACCACCTATCTAGTGCCACAGAAAGATCTGATTTAACAATTCTGCACATCTCTCTCCTACTGGGCATCTCCAAACTTTTGTCCAGCTTTCTCTGAGATACACCAACAGAGTCCTCACTGGGTAAAAGAGAAAAATTCTACTTTTTTTATTGCTTTCATGCTTACCATCACATTTCTGGGGGTGGTTCCTTGTATCCTACTGAACAGAAAGGTGGGAGCTAGCCCCTTCAGTTCAGCCTCATCTAGGTGCACCTAAAACCTCCAAAAGGCAAGGCAGAACCCCAGGTCTGCATCCGACCAGACATCTACTTTACACCCACCACCAGAATGATTCCAAGGTCTCTTGCAGTGGCTATTGAGTTGCTAGCAAATACAGCCTACAAAATGAAGTAGCACTGGCTTCCCTGACCTGCTGCGTACCACACAGTATCTCAAAGTCAGCCAAAACATGCAGGAATTAAAATGCTCCAAACGGTCCAGAAATTCTCACAAAGACCCAGAACTCACTTGCCCACGCTTTCATGAACCTAAAGAAAGAGTGGGGTAAGATAAGGGTATAACAAGCAAATAAAAATTACTTATTTAGCTTTGAATATCTAACTCGAAGCTGATATTTTCCCTCATTTATTTTTTTATTTATTTAAAAAAAAACAACAGGAAAAACAACAAGAGGAAAGGAATTACGTGAAGTCTGGCAAAACCTTGTATTAGTCAGCTTTATGGAGAAAAGGCAGGGACAACCACATTCAGAGTCCTGCAGACATTTAGAGGTGATGCTTTTCATGCTCTTCAAAGCCAGATAGAGAGGAGCAGTCAGCCAATAGCCCAAGGCTGGGAACAACACAAGGTGATCCCCGAGCGTGTGTTTGCTGAAAGGATTTTGGGAGATGCTGCCCTTGCTCTTGACTTCTGGGAAATACCAGGATCCTCTTTCCTCCTCCTCTGTCCACTGCATTACAGCTAAGCTACCTAGGCTGAGAAATACCCTCTGGAAAACATCAGAGGTGTTTTGTTACATACAAGTGTTACTGCTCAATACACCACCCAACACAAGAGTGGGAAGTCTGTAGAAGAAACAGATTTTATCTGTGAGTCAATTCTCATTTTTCAAATATTATTTGCAACGTACTATTAGCAGTATTTTTGGCTGCATTAAATATTTGGTTGCTACAAGCTGCCAACTTCAAAAAGGGTGAACAATACAAGGAAATTCTCGTATTTTTCAAAATTTTACATACTCTGCCTTGGGGTTTTGCTCTACTGAGAGCCTCTAAAAAGTTATTATTCTGTCTTGTACTTCCAAAGAGGGTTAAGGTTCTGAGAAAAATACTATTGCCTCAGCATCTTTTTATCCATACATTCATCCCTAGCAGAGTGCAAGGTATTACAGTTTAATTCCATTAGGAGACCCACCAGCAAAATACTGGAAACGTCCCAGGAGCTGGTGGTTTAAAGGTGAATCAGAAAGTTCGCTGGCACTGAGCTGGGGATGAAGGTCAGTTAGGCACCATGCGATCCGGTGACCATACAGGTTGGGCTTCTCAGTAGCTATTTTTAAGGACTTAAGACACTTCTTTGTCACTTGGGTGGTTATGAAAATCCTAGCCCTCATTCCAAATTCTCTATTTTTTTCCATGGGTTTTACACATCCACTTATTGATTTCACTGACTGGTTTTGGCATTATGATCTGTTCCTCTGCACTGCTAAGTGGGACTTTGACCTTTTACTCACTTATCTAAGCTAATGACACAGCTCCATTCGTGAGGTGTGCTCGTCAGGCCTTTTAAGTCCAACACATTTTCAAGGAACTTTACGAGGAAAAATATCCATGGCTCTCATTTTAAAAATAAACATAAAATCACACAGATGAAGCTCAACAGTATGGTTGGCAATGTAAAGCTGATATTGTGCTAGGTTACTTGGGCTGTAGAAAATTTGTAACATTTTTAGAGAAGAATTCTATTAATTTTGCAAGTTGAGAGATGCTTTATTTGCATCAAAAACAATAAGTTGGCAAGAAAGCTCACTAACTGTGCCAGATCTAAAGGTGTTACCATGACGGTAAGAAGAATTGGTTTAAGAAACCATTTATTTGATGAAATTGGAGGATCCCCAACTTCATAAATCAATTCCCAAATTGCAGGAAAAAATATTACCTTTTAAATGCCCCTAATTGTTATTCATTATTCTAGGCCCTCTAAACCTCACCAGAGTGGTTTATTGATGATGTAGTCTTCAAAGAACATTATTCAGGCAATGGAAAAGGGGGGTGGGGGTGG